>JAEQBH010001129.1:0-233194 GCA_016808115.1 Tetrastigma voinierianum
GAATTTGAAAATAATAATGACTACACCCTTAGAAAATTTTCTTTGAAGTTGTTCGACTTATTTTGAAAACTTTCTTAGGTACAGACTCTGAAAAATGTCGAGAATACACATTCAAAAAAATTCTTTGAAGTTGTTTGGCCGTTTCGAACATTTTTCGGGTGTATATTTTGAAAAATAATGTGAATTAAATGCTTGAAAAAAAATTCGTGAAGCTTCGGCTTGTTTGAGAAGATTTTAACCAGGTGCAGGCTACAAAGAGTCATGAATACACATTCGAAAAAAATTCTTTGAAGTCGTTTGATTGTTTCGAACCTTTTTCAACGTGTATATTTTGAAAATAGTCATGATTACACCCTTTGAAAAAATTCATTGAAACTGTTCGACTTATTACGAAAATTTTCTTAAGTGCAGACTCTAATAGAGTCAAGAATACACCTTCAAAAAAATTATCTGAAGTCATTTGGCTATTCCAAACCTTTTTCGGGGTGTATATTTTGAAAATAATCATGAGTACACCATTCGAAAAAAATTCCTTAAAGCTTTTCGGCTTATTACGAAAGTTTTCTTATGTGTAGACTCTAAAAAAAATCTAGAATACATCTTTGAAAAATTCATTGAAACCATTTGGGTACATTTGAACCTTTCCTGGGTATGTTTTGAAAAATAATCATGAATACACGTACGAAAAAATTCTTTGAAGTCGTTTGGCTATTCTAAACACTTTCTGGATTGTATATTTTGAAAATAATCATGAGTACACCCTTAAAAAAAATTCAATAAAGCTGTTCGGCTTATTACGAAAATTTTCTTAGGTCCAGACTCTGAAAATAGTCTAGAATACACTTTCGAAAAAATTATTTGAAACCATTTGCCTATTTCGAACCTTTTTTAAGTGTCTATTAAATGATTTTCAACAACCTCGGGTTGAATGACCAAAAATTGAGTTTTTTTCTTTGGCAGTGTATGTCACGCTGTCGAAATTTTGATTTGTCTATCGTGAGCTTGACTTAAGGTAGCTTTACGTAAGATAGATTTGCATACTGTTGAATCTTTCTCGGCCTTATAGCACGAGATTCCTGCTGTCATATTTGTAACTTTCTTATCTTTGTTTTCTTCAGACTTCTTGTCTTCAGTTCTATGGCTTCCAGCTCAATTTCATCTTCATCGAGGTAATCAAAATTTGTGCTCTTTCTTTCTTAATCCGTGCTAGGCCTGACATCATTTTTTGCTTTGCAGTACTATTCTTCCCCCTTCACCTGGTTTAGAGTTCGCGCATTCTCTTAAAGGAGCATCTTCTTCTCCACCTATTTTCTCCCTCCCATTGAAATTTGTGACCAAACTACTTCTTGGAAAGAAGTAACTACCTATGGTAAATCTAGCTAAATCATGGTCAAGGGCTTCAAAATGATGGAGTGCATGGATTGTTAGGTTATCCCCACTTTTCGAAGGACTTTGGATTGTATTATAGATTGAGCGGTTCATTTATCTTACTATTGTAAACACTTCACTTGACGTGAAGTTGATGAGTATTGCGTTGATGAGCTTCAAAAATATGTTATTGTGATTTTTTAATATCACACAAAACATACAAAATATAAGTGTGCAGGTGTGCGGGAAATTAAGTGTTCCACGAGAATTAAAATTCTTTGCGTAAATCGAGCTTGTCGAGGTATGTAGGTTCCTGGATTCCCTTGACAATTCTCCATAATCAAAGTTGAAAACGTTCGAGATGAAAATCGGACATGGTTAGTACGAAGAAAATGTTAGATTTGTGGAAGTAATGAAATAATGGTCTTTAAAGTTGATGGAGCTTGAATATCTTTGTATGTAGGATCTTGAAATTCTTCAAATTAGACATTTTATTTGACTGTAAAAACAATATTTTGTTTCAAAACTTGATAAACTTAAATAGAATTTGCAACCAGACTACTGAAATTGCTAGAGAAAATATTGTATTTCACTACGAATGAATGAAACAACACTATTGGAAATTTGCCAGAAACTTGGTTACAACTAAGAATTTAAATACTACACTTGTTGAAAGCTTGTTAAAAAGCTATGATTTGCATATTGATATTGAGTCGATTGACTGGGTTGTTGATTAATTGATTTTGATTGATTGGCTTATTATTTCTCTCTCCTTTTATAGAAATAGGCGAGCTGCTGCCGAGTTCAATTCTCCCATATTTACACTTTACAAAGGAGCGTCGATGTAACATTAGGAAACTTTATTCGCAAGGCTCCTTGGCGTCTCCATTGTGGAGGAGTTTGATCTCAGGAATTCCTTCATTATCCATTGTGTGGTCTTGATCCTCGAAATTATTTATTATATATTAATGGAACTTGTTCTTACACATCTGATAATACTTTGTTTGACATTTAAAATTTTTAAAAATTCAGAAATATCCCTAAACTTCTTTTATGGGCCTATACAAATGGATATGAGTATTTTTTTTTATTTTAAATTTTATTTATGAGTTTGGACTTAGACTGGGGGTCTCAATGAGTCGAGCCGGGTAGTGACGATCAAATTAGGCCGTGTGGTCGAGCCAGACCTATAGGCCAGATGACCGGTCAATGGTCGGGTCGGCAGTGAATTTTAAGGCTGCGACGGTGACTTTATGCGGGCGGGCTGTGGTCGGACAGCCCGGGTGGCCCAGTGGGGACGGGCGAAGTGGGTGGCAGACGGACCCGAGTAGCGGGCTGGCGGGGCCCCTTCCCTCTCCCCCACAGCGGTCCATATGTGGGTTAGCTCCCTCCCTCACCTTGCAGCGGTCATGTAGCAGTTCTGCCTTGGCCTCTTTTTTCACTTATTTTTTACTACATAAATCTGCCAAATTCTCTTAATTTTCATCAACTATCTCTTAATTTTTCATACTCTCCAAATTCACTTCATTTCTAATTTGCTCTCATATTCTTTATCTTCATTTTGCGATTATTCTTGTAATGTGATATTGGTGGTGCAAATCAAGCATTAGTGACTCAATAGTTGATTTTAAGAATTTTGGCTTCGATCTTCGATTAATTAATATTTCTCCACCTCTACTTTTCCAATTTGTTACATTTTATTTTGATTCATTATTTTATTTTTTTAGTATAATATTTTATTAATAATTTTAATATGGATAGTGCATGTGCATCTTCTTCTAGTTCATGTGCATCTTCTTCTAGTTCATGTGCATCATTAAGCACAAAACTTAGTTCAAATATATGGAATTTTTTTGTTATAATAGAAATAATTTTAGAAAATAATAATAAAAAAGAAATAAGCAAAATGTAAAATTTGTATAGCTTAGTAGTGGATCAAATTCGAACACAAGTCATTTTAAAAAGACACAATGAACAATGTAAGCGAAGCATAATGTAGATATTAGAAATTATATGCGATTAGGTAAAGATGAATGTGGAAATTTAAACACATTTTCTTGTATTAAATTCTCTGGCTTTATCGTGAAGGAATAATTGATTCACATGTAAAGTGAACTGACCTTTTAATATGATGGGAGAGCGATGATTATTCGAAACAATTGGCTTGTTGATTAATCGCAATTCAAGGTTGGTCACGAAATCTAGATTAAAAGATATTATGAAAAAATTTAAACGAGCGAAAAATTTAAAACAATATTTTGCAAATTTTGAAGGAAAATTTTATTTAACATCGATGTTGGACATACTGCAATAAATAGAGCTTTTGTAATAATTCTTCTTAATTATATAGATAGTGAATGGATGTTAAATAAAAGAATAATTTTATTTAAAGAACAATAAATACTCCACATAATGGTAAAAATATAGCAGCTTTTATTAAATGATGAAATTATAAAGTTAGGTATTCGTGATAAAATATTTACAATAACATTAGATAATGCTTCCAATATTGATGTAGCAATACAAAAATTAAAAAAGATTTTAGCGAATAAAAGATGATCAAATGCAAGAATTATTTAGTATGTTGTTGAAATGCATATTTTAAATTTGATTGTAAAGATGGATTAAAACAAGTTGATAGCGCATTAGAAAAATTAGAGACATTGCATATAATATTAATTGTTAAGCAAAACATGAATTATTTTTATTGTTGAAATTGCAATGTAAGAAAGAAAAAATATAAGTTTAAGTATACCAAGTAGATGAAATTATAACATAAAGACTTACAAAATATTACAAAATATAAAAAGTAGTCTGATTATCGAAATCTGATTATCTTAATAATAATATTGATGTAGATGTTGATGTATTAAATGATTATGATTGGCACATTAGAACTTTACGAGATCTTTTGGGGGAATTTTGATATTTCAACAAATATTTTTGTAGTGTGTATTATCCAACTTCATTAGGTCATTATCTGAATAAGCTAGTATTCATATGGTATTTCAAAGGTATTTAAGTTATGAAATTTTTAATGATACAATTTTGCAATGATATAAAAAATTAAAAATATTGGGGAGAAATCATTTAATTTTATTATATTGGTTTAATTGTGGGCCCTTAGATTAAAATTTGATGTTTTTAGATGAATGGTTCTGATTATTTACAATGAATCAAATAAAAATTGAAGAAATTAAAAAATGAAAGTCGTTATTATATATTTTATATAATATTTATAAAGAAAAATATAGTAATAATATTAGTTTGATAAAATCGTCAAATCACGATAAGCTCTCGTCTTTTATAAAAGCCCTTTAGAAAAAAAAAAAAAAAATGTTCAAAAGTAGAAAAAAGACGTATTTAGTTCTCCAAACAATACAACGGATATAGATAGATATCTCGGTGTAAAAGCAGATTCTGTTGAAGATAATGAAGATTTTGATATTTTAGAATGGTGGAAAAACAACAAATTAAATGCAGATTTATATATTATTGCGCGTGATGTAATGCTTGAGTCTTGTGAGTACGGTCGCATCGAAAATTTTGCTTTTAGTGCGGAATTAGAAGAGTGGATTAGCAAAGATGTAATTTGTCGCGCCAACTAATCGAAGCGGTAGTATGTTTAAGATTGGGTTTAGCGGACAAGAGATTGCATGATCGTATTCGAGGAAAATTTGTGAAGTAGTGGGCGTCTGAGAAAACTTAAATATTAAGTATTGAATGGATCGAAGATAGTTACGATTCTGAGAAAATAATAGTTAAAATATTTTATTGGAAATGTATATTGTATTTTTATTTTCTTATGGTTGAAAAGTCTGAATGATTATGAAATAGTAGGTGTCAGCTACAGTTGGGATATCTTTTATTTTGTAGTGATGTAAACTTTTCATAAATTTAAATGTAATTATATTTGATTAATAAAATTTTAAATGATGTATTTTTTATTTTTGAATTGTTTTAAGAACTGCTATTTAAGCTTTTGAATCTGATTTAAGTAAGCTACGTGGAGGTTTGGACTTTTAGGCGGGCTTTTAGGGTGGGCCTCTGGGCGGACCTGCAGGCGGGGCGCATGGGCGGGAACTTTTAGACGGACCTGGGTGGGCCTTTAGGCGAGAACCCAAATGGGGGCTACCGGGCGGGCGCACTGGGGCGGAGACTAGCGGGCTGGGGCGGGCTAAAGCCCATGAGTGCTGGCTCAGGGAAATGGGCGTGGCCGCCGCCATTTGCAGGCTTGGGCTCGGAATGGCGGGGCTAAAGCCCATCGAGTGAGGCCGGGCTTCCGCGGAGCCTCGGACCCCGGGCTTTTTGGAGATCACTACTTAGACCTAACCCATTATTTGATTGGCTAAATTTTCAATTTTGCTGTAAACAAAAAGATACCAACCATGGAATCCTTCCATAGTCTCCTCGAGATGCTTTTATGACGAATACCAGAGAATAAAATAAGAATAAATAAAAATAAATCTGATAATACATAACTCCGAATAGATTCTAAAATGACATGATAAATAAATGTTACAAAATAAAAATTAAACATATGCACACGATTAATGAACGATGATGACCATTCTTCACTGAATCACATAAACCAAACCCATGGGGAACAAAATTAAGGTATCAATTTGACTATTGGATGTCAAAAAAATCTCCACCTTTAAAAGTATATAAATAATAAGAAGAAAGTATAAATAAAAACATTAAATCTTAAGATTATGATTAAAGAATAAAATATGTAATTGATTATAATACTTTTCCATCAATAACTCTTTGTATTGTATCTTAGCCAATAGCCATCAATAAAATTCCAAATCGGAGAAGATTTCTCTATACCAATTACCATGGGCCACTTCCCCAATACCATGCCAGAGAAATTGGTCACGCCTTTCCCTCACGTACCTTATCCATTCCTTGGATTAATTGTTTTTAATTCTCCTTTACAGAAGACGTCAGAGCTTATTATCCACTGCCTCCGCTCCGGATTTCGTCTCTGCAATCGGGACACGTGGCCCTATATGATTGGGATCCACGTCAACGTGGGCCAGACCCCTGAGTCTGATACACTGACACTGCCCTATCCAACAATTGAATAATAGCACATAGTTTTCATCTTTAATCAAAGGACAAGTCTATTATTATAATCTTGAACATATCTCTCTCTCATCATGGGTAGTTTTTGTAATTATTCTTTTTCGTAATGATATTTCTTTATTTCTCTTAATAGTGAATCTGGGATTCCTGGAAATTGGAATTGAAGAATCTTCTGATTTTAAATAATGGGAAACAGAAAAGAAAAATAGTTTCTTTCTGCCTTGGATGACTAGGAAAGCCACTTGGAAAAAGTAAAATTATAATATTACCCAACATACAGAATCAATCAACAGGCTGCCCCCATTGTCCTCCGGCTTCTATTCGAAACGGTGACGTTTTGATGCTTCCACCCACAAGTGGCTATAATTTCTCTTGAAGCTTAGGTTTACGTTGCTTTCAGTACACTGGACTTTTGGGCCCCTTCCTGGTTTTGGACCCCCCATATGCTTCTTAATACTCTTTTTTATTTTTCCCATTTTTTAAAAACTAAAATTATAAATATTTGCGGACATCCTTGCCTTGAATCCTTTTAACAACAAAATTAGTAAAGTGATGGGAAGGGGTTAGAGAGATTCATCTGTATAAGAATCCTATAATATAATATGTAAAGTGAAAATGATCTTATTTTAAAATATATATATATATATTATTATTAATTCAAATTTGTAATATATTGATATATCTAAAAATAAATAGTTATAAATAAATATAATGAAATAGCTGCTCCAGGGTTAATACTTGTAATAGAAATTGGTATAAAGCTACAGAATTCGATAATATATAGTATAATATTTATGACTGGGTTCTTGTATGTGTGATTATAATCGTAATTTGATATCTTTAATTGATTAAATCTAGTTTCTTTATTTGAATCGTAGCTACATCAAATAAAGCGTCGTAGCGTTATGAAGAAACGTCGCGCGTTGGCAATTAAATGCGATTTAGGATTGATGAATTGGGATAGCTCGATCCACGAAATTAGGAGGCTTGATTGGCTGTTAATTTATTTGTCAGAAGCCGCGATTGGTACAAGGCACAGCATGTTTTATTAACTTTTATAAGGCGTTTGGCTCGACTACACAGATTTAGGAATTCGAGTTGAACATTATTTTTGGTCCAAAATCGGGTCAAGCTAACGATTTTGGCTCTGCAGAGTCAGTCAGCGTTTGCACATGGTATATGATGATAATAAATCAAGCGTAGGAATAAAACGGCAATAAGCCCGTCGTCGATAAGATGATATGATAAAAAATAAACAAAACTTAAATCTTCATATAAGAATAATTTTTTTAAGCAATAAAAAAAAAAAAGGATACAAATGGGTGATTTCCGATTAAAAATTAGCAAGAAATCATATCTTCTTGTAAAAAATGGACTAAAAGTGAAGAAGATAAAAGGGAAAATGAGATGAGGAGTGGCTAGGTTTTAAATAGAATATTTGAAAATTATCTTAATCAGGAGACCCTTCCTCATGTCTGGGTATGATGTCTGGTCATGTGGCACTCCAAAAATTCTACTAACTCCTGCAAGTAATTATCGTTGAAGAGGTTCACGAATAGCATATTAGGTAAATTAATGGCATATATATATATATATATATATATATATATATATATATATATATATATATATATATATATATAAGATTCACTAGAGTTGTAATGATAAATAAATCAACATAAAGATGTACCATGTATTTTGGTTAATAATATTTCACTATTCTGAAAAGAATATTTCACTATTCTAGAGTGTAATATTGAAGTATTAAAGTATTGTAATTATTAAGAAAAATCATAAAACTCTAGGATGTTCATAATATCGAAAAATATTTTAGAAATGCTTGAATATCTGGCCAGCATTTTCTCTTATACTTTTCCTTATAACATATAATATTTATAAAATATTTATAATAATTAATAATATAATAACATGAATTATCCTATGTAATATTACAAGTAAGAATTTGAGACATGTTATAACAATCCACCTTTGATCAAATTCAACAAATTCGTTTATCTAGCATAGCGATGAAAAGCGAGTGAGCTTGCTTGAGCTTAAATATTATTTTATTTGTCCAATTAATCTTTGTAATATTTCGTTCTTTCGGATATTTTTAAATAAAAGAACACAATATCGAAACTTTGTTATAAAAGCGAAAATTGATGCGTAAGAAATATCGATTCAAGCATAAGATAAAAGCTCAACGTAGTTTGATAAATCATCACTAATCATGGATAAAAGATAAATTTTCATTATTATGAAAATAAAATACAAGATTAAAGTATCAAGATATTGTGACAATTAAAAAAATAACAAAACCCTAAAATACCCATAATATCAAAAAAATACTAATTAAAAATTTGAGATATATTCTAATATATATATATATATATATATATATATATATTCAATATCTTATCAAACTATCTTCTCAATAACACAGCACTTTTTTTTTGAAAAGGCACAGCACTTCCTTTAAGAAAATATTCTTACATCATGAAAATCCGAATATATTTATTTTAAAGTAAAAAAATCCAAGTCTACATCAGCATTCAAAATTTAAAAATATAAGATATTTAGGGTGGGAAAAAATCATGAGTCCCAATTAAGATATTTTGTATTAGTTACAAAAAAACAGTTTAACTCAAGTGATAAAGAAATAAAAAAATCCATTTATCAAATTAAGATTAACTCTTACATCGTACCTAACTCATGGTGTAATGGTGTAAAAAAGAAAGAAGATTAATTTGTTTTCGTATTAGTTTTTTAAAAAGGCACAACACCTTTTTTTTTCCTTATTAGTTAATAAATGGTGATATTGAGTAATGATTATGTCCTAATCAAATATGATATATTTGACATTTAAAAAAAAATTGATAATTGTTTTTTTTAGAAGAGAAAAATACTTTAAATTGATATAGCCTTATTATATCGGTAGAAACGTATAATCGAAAATGGATTAAAAATCTGAGGGTGAAATAGCATTCGAGTTAATGGCGTAATAAAGCGAGCTTAAGGCTTTATCACGTTTGATATTCTTATTGTAGTATAATATGTTGTTTCCAGTTATGTAGCATATTGACGATTATTGATTTGATTTATTTTATTTGATCGTATCTTTCTTTTGGATTGTTTAAACGTAAATAAGCGTCGTGCGCGGCAATAGCCACGAGGTGTCGTGAGGGCGGCAATAACGACCCGTTCTTGTGCGAGGCGGCGATAACCACATGCACACAAAGGCGATGACAATTATATGTGCGTTAAGACGATGATTAAATCGCAACGTATAAAGCACAAATACGTAATAAAGAAACGAAAACTTTATTGAGAAAAATATGGTAAGATATGTATAAGAAGTGATTTTAAATTTAAGAATAATAAAAAATCACCCCTTATTTAAAAAAAAAGAGGCTAGCAAAGAAAAAATTGAGAGAAAATGGAGATAAGGTTTAAAAAAAAAAACAAAACATACTAATTGAGTTAAAAATTGATAATTGTTTAGTTTTTTTTAAGATAAATTTATTGATTTAAAGCAATATAATTCATATAAATACAAAATAAAAAATCTTAAAAATGTATTTGAGTTAATACGCAAAATGATTAGGTATAATAATCCCCAAAAATGTATAGAATCTGCAAGAATTTGATTTATAATATCTTGTAAGCATGATTTGATTTAATGGCTCTGTCTGAATCCAAAATTTAATCGTTGAAAGAACCTGTATGTAGTCGATTATAAATAAATCCATGATATATTTATAAAATATTTTAATTAGATTTCTTATAATAATATTTCTCAAAACTTTATAAAACTAAAATAATTATTTTTATCTTTTAAATGTAAAATGTTAACATTATGGATATAAATTTTAGTACGCAACGTAAACGCACCTTTAAAAATTAAAATAATGGTTTTAAAATTTTAAAAATATTTTTAATGTTTGCTATTTTGATAAATATTAATTTTACATTTATTAATAATAAAAAAACGATAGTAATGGTCGTACCGTTCTCAAATACTTTTGTTCTTCATGATTTTTATGTATTATTTATTTTTGTTTTTATTTTGCATTATTTTCTTCGTCGGTAAGAATGAAGGGTGGTTTTAAATCAGATTTAATTCTAAGTACTTTGAATTATTTAAATTTAATATTTTTAATCCAATTGTTAATTGTTTTAATTTAATGAGAACCGATTAATAGTTTCAAAAAAATAAAATAAATATCGATTGCTTAAAAAAAAAAAAAAAAAGATTGATTAAAATATAATTTGAAAAAAGAAAATTACGTAGGTGGCTGAAATGAAGCGGAAGGGCCTAAAAGCCAAACGTCTCAATCCGACGCACAAGAATCATCCTTACAAGTGGGTCCCACTCCCACACATGACTCTCCGTCCTCTAATCAATTAAATAATTAAAAATTACCATTGAAAATTATACAATTACGATGCTGCCGCCGTATTTCTATATATGCACACCCCCTCCCTCGTTTCCTATCTCATTTCCCATAGTTATATTTTCCGACACAGAGCAGAGTGAAAATGTTGGGTGTTTTCAGCAGCTCCATCTCGTTGCGCCTCCAGATGGACGGTGGCCGCCGGATGCCGGACTCCGTCGCCGAAGATCACGGCGGGCGCTGGTTGAACCGGTTTCGCAGGGTGCCCGCTCACTTGTGTCGTACGTCGGAGACCGGGTTCACGGCTGCCTACACTCACCACAGCGAATCCGCAGCCAGGTAAAAACACACGCACAAAACCTAACCGTTGACCTCCTTTATACGAATTTTCTTACCACAGATCAGCTGTGACCACAATTACGTTTCGGAAATGATTGCGGTCTCTTCAACGCCGTTGAATGCCATCCATCGCCCGATGGTGACAGGATCTCTTATCGGACAGTGGGGAACATTTAATATTTCCAGTTTCGCCTCCCTCCTCCGTAGCTCACTTCTCCCGTTTGGTTTCCGAGAAAAAACAAAATTCAAAACAAGCTTAGTTGCTCACATTATACTAGCTTCTATTTTCTCATAAACAAAACAGGATCCTTCGAAAACGAAGGCTCAATCTTCCCCCTTCCCTCCTCCGTTTGCTCACTTCCGTTTGGTTTCGGAGAAAAAAACAATTCAAAACCGGCCTTGTTGTACACAAATTTAGCATAAGTTTTATTTTCCCGGAAGCCAAACAGTTCTACTGATCAGACTTTGGCTTCAATCTTCGAATCACGCCCTGGATGACGTCATGGAATCAGATTTGACAGTGCCAATCTCACAATCATCGTGAGCTCCGGCCAAAGTTTTGGGCGTGATGGGTCCTACCTGCATCCATGTACTATGAGCTCTCTCAACCACACGCGTGGCATAGGAAGCCCCAACCTTGAGGCAAACTACTGGTCTTCGGGTCAACTTTTTTGGGTTGAGTTATAAAAAATTAGTTATGACCTTAGAATGAGTTTTACATTGTTGAATATGGTGATTTTATCTGGATCTAGATTAAAATTTTATCTTAAAAAATACAAATTTTAAAAATTAAAATTATCATTTAACTATATAAAATTTGTTCCCCTATAAGATCGAACTTTTTATAGCTGCACAACTTTTTTTATCTTTGCGTTTCAATTATTCACTCTATCATCCACTTAATTTCTCTCATGCTTCATTCACCAATTTTCCCCAATTCCTTCTTTGGCACATGTTTTGCAGCACCCCAAAAACAGTTAATATTTAAAAAAGAAAAGAAAAGAAAAGAATATCTTTATATGCTAAAAAACACTAAGCTATGGATTTTTTTTTTTCCAAAGCTAAATTGGTTTCATCATTCGAGTTATTTGTTTTTTTTTTAAACTTTTATAATTTATTATTAAAGATTTTAAATATTTTGTTCAAAAAAAATTATAATATTTGGTTTTTTTTACTTTTCTTAATATTTTTAATAAGAAAAAAAATTATATATTATAATATAAGAAAATTATTTTACATTTGTTTAAAACTTTTTATGATCCGTTTCATTTTATGTTAATTAAATAAAAAAATTAAATTTTATTATTTGAAAATTTGGATAAAAATTAAAAGATTGATTTAAAAAAGAACAAAAAACTATTATTTAACTGTCCAACACTATTCAAAATAAAAGTTATATTTAATATTACACCTAAGTATTTGTATCATGACAAAGTGCAAATTTCAAAATACTTTAAGAGATTTATTTAAAAAATATCCTTATTTTAGATTAGTTTAATTTTCTAGATGGTCATTTCTTGGGGACTCATGCACCTTTGTTTGTAGAATTTATAAACCGGAGTAAGTGATAGGGGACCAACCTGCTTTCTGGATTTATACTGAGTTTCCGATTTTATTTTTGGCTGGGATATTATTTATAATTTTTAGTTTGTCAATGTTCAGGCTACTAGACAATTAATAATATGATAAGATAGAATCTTGGTAGAAGCTGAAAGGCATGGTGTAGGTGACGACAGATTTGGAATTAGAAAGAGTAGAATAGAAAAGAAAAAAAAAAAAGAATATAGATTAATAATCCTTAGGCTTAGAAATGGTGTAGGCTCCAGTGGGGTTTAAAAAAGCATAAAGAAGAAAGAAACAGGAGGTCATGTAGTGACCCTTACGCTCGGACTTTTGGATTGTTGGCTTTTATGACGATGACCCAATCTTGGGCGTGGTTGGTTGCATTGTTAGTGGGTGGCGCTTTATCCTGAACCAGAGGGGATGGGCACCGGCTAAGGATAACGTCCATGTCTCATCCTGTGGGACCGGCTAAGGATTGTTGGCTCATCATGTTTGTTGTAATGATTTTTTGACTTTTTTATTTTTGGTAATGAAAAATGAATGTGTTGGGGGTGAATGCAGAATCATTGTGAAGGTGGAATATTCTGCCTGTTTGAAGGGGTGTTGGACAATCTGGGGAGTTTGAGGCAGCAATATGGGCTAGGGAAGTCAGCAAACGAGGTGGTGTTGGTGATAGAGGCATACAAGGCCCTGCGTGACAGGGCGCCTTACCCTCCCAGCCTGTGTCATTAGGACACCTGGTGCCTTGCACCTGTCGTCTTCGGCAGTCCACTTCCAACTTGTTTGTTGCTTCAGTAAGTTCCCACCCACTCCCCCCACCCCAATAAAGTATAATATATATATAGATTGAGTTTGTTTTCAGTTTTCAGTTACGTTTTCTCTGATGTGGTTGGAATTGGTGATATGATCAGGATCAATTTGGGAAGGTGCCTTTGTCATGGGGAATCACAGCTGATGGGTTTGTGGCCTTTGCCGATGACGCTGAATTGCTCAAAGGTGCTTGTGGCAAGTCACTCGCCTCTTTCCCCCAAGGTAAATGGGTCTTTGTCTCTGTCTCGTCACGCTCATTATTGATGTTCATATTCACATAATTTACTAATAGTGGGGATTGGTTTTTCTTGCAGGATGTTTCTTCTCCACAGCAGTGGGAGAACTGATAAGCTTCGAAAATCCCAAGAACAAAATCACCGCTGTTCCCGCTCCCGAAGAAGAGATTTGGGGTGCAACCTTCAAGGTATAACTTTTACTCACCATTTCTCCTAATTTCCGAATTGACTCCTACATTACAAATTGAGTTGAGATCATCTAAGGAAAAGATATTAGTAACATGAATTTGATCACAAGACTCTTTAAAATATGAATTTCAGATCTAACATTTCATCCAACTTTTTTTAGGGCATTTGATAAAATATCTTTATTATTTTCTTGTAAAAATAACCAATTCTTTCATAAAATACGTGTAAATACCTAAAAGGGTAAAATGGTATTTTTGTCTATAATAAATTACTTTTTTAAGAAAAAAAATATGATAAAGTTTAAATTTCAAATTTTAGATTATTTGATGTTTTTAATCAAATACTTCTAGGTTAATAGGACTCCAATCAATGTGGGATGCTTAGCACTTATATTATATTATAATATTGGAAGAACGTCGTTGTGACAGTTTTGCTCTTGCAAAACAAAAAAACCCCAAGTTCTCAGTACAATTTCAGATGGAAACCCCACATAACATGAAGTTATCAGGCTGAGATTTTCTGCTTTGCAAAAATGGCCCATATCAAGGTGACGTTTACTCTCAATTGGGATTCATGCAGTGATCTGTGGCCTAAAAAAAAAGCCGGTTGTTGGGTCTTTTTTCCCAACTGGCATGATTATTAATCATCTTCTGATAACATATATACATGTGGCAATAAACCAACCATCTAAAGTCATAATCACACCGACTTGGAAGAACTCATATGACCCACCTATTCTCTCCATACTGATGTGTGGATTTGTTGGCATTTTCAGGTGGAAGGCCCAGCGGTGCTTGCATTCACAAAATAAAAGAGGGTGCGCTCTCCATCACTCACTCACTTCCTAAACTTTTGTTTATTTCAGGGAAGAAGAAGAGAAAAAAAAAAAAAAAAGGGTCATTATGTGGCTGTGGATGAAAAGGGGGGCGGCCATGTAAATGGCAGAGAGTGAGAGATACGTGTGTTTGTTGTGCTAAGTAAGGGGGGGTGGGGGTTGATTGGGGCAAAATTTAGTATGTGGGTCTGTATGGTAGGTGGTCCAGCTGGGTCTGTGTTCTTTGTAGGATATAGTTGCTCTCTTTGGGTTATATAGCTTTTCAGTGGTTTCAATCAATGTACAGAGCTATGTTCCCTAGTGTAATAAAGATGCTTGTGTTATAGTTTTAACTTTTAAATAAATTAAACTCCATTATGACCAAAAAAAAAAATACCGGTTCATCTCCAGCATTTAAACTTCGATATGAGCTTTCATTCTTATAAATGACCATATATCCCATGTGTAATAATGGTGATAAAGATTAGAGAAAAATAAAAATAAAAGAGGATATGTACATATTAGGTGCTTGGATAGTAATGTCTATATCCATAGGAACAATAATTCAAATTACCACTATTATCAAATATGGTAACATAGAAGAGTATTTATAATAATTGATAAAATTATAAAAATACCCTTATATCTTATATCATAGGGTATGGGTGAAGTTTATGTATTTTTAATTTATTATTTTTTTTCCCTAACAAAAGAAGATAAGTCTTTAGTTTCAGTATTTGCTTATTCTTTTACTCTTAATATAGGTTGTATACTACCTGTAAAAGGATATTTGAAAGTTGTTTTAGGGTCTAAATATCCAATGAATGTCTTCATGTTTATAAAAAAACAAATAGAACTACCATTGTTTAGCAAAAAAGAAAAGTATTTTAGGTTCATATCGTTTTAATTATATACGCAATTCCGAAAGGGTCTTTACCCTGGGTGTTTGATAAAAAATTTAATGGTCAAAATTCAACATGCCTAGAATTATAATTTGATTTCACTTTTTGAAAGAGGCTATATTATATATCCATCATTTCTCAAATGATGTGAAGTTCTGAAGTCAACAGTCAACTCCTTCAATTTGTCGCTCCAAATTAAATGCTGGGATGATTGATGCCAGCAAAGCCATTTGAAACAGATGGGAACTCAATTATTAGCCTTAAGATGGGAACTCAATTATTAGCCTTCAATCCTTTGGAAGTTAGTGGCCTCCCTCCTCTTGGATCTAAGCCTGAAATCAATTATGAACCTAATCGTTCCCATAGCCAATAGATCAAAAATATGAATAGCAATACTAAAATAAAATAAAATAAAGTGGAATGATTTAATTAAAAGACCTTTTAAAAATTTGATCATTTACCAAATTTTTAATAATTTTGATAAAGAAAAAAACCATTCTTTTTATTGTAAAAATAACTCTTTGAATGGTTAAATGACGGATGCTATGGCCTCTTGTAAATGTTTTTAAGTATGAATCTTTACCTGTTCCAAGAGAAAGCTATATCCCAGGTATCACTGTCTATCATGACCTTGATCCATTCATTACAGGCTTTATGTGACATTTGTTTTAAGAAGTGTAACACATAACTACTTAATTTTGAAGGTATTTAAAAATTGTGCATCACCCTTAATCTCCTTTTTATTAATCATGGTATTAAGGGCTCTTTTTTTTCAAGGTAGTCCTATGCTTGGTATGATAGGAAGTAGTTGGTCTTTAAGCGTAAAATCATTATCCTTATCCTTATTCTTACTTTTCTTGCCACTAAATGTATTGCTTGATCTTTTCTTAGCAACATTATGGCTCTTTGACCCTTTTCCTCCCCCATCTTTTAATATGGTTATCCTTAAGGTTTTTATCTCGAAGTTCTTTAACATATCCTTTATATGGTCATAACATAGTCATGGATATATGATATCTCTCGATAAGGACGTCCACAAGAAAAGGAGATCGGTTTCATTAATACTTGAAGGATACACACTTCAAGCTCTTTTTACATTTCTCTTCCCAAAATTCAATATACTCTTTATATCTCTCTATCTCTATTTTTTTTTTCTCCATAAAACTATATAAAACCACCATACATTAGTTGGTTCCTATGAACTGCATGGGACTAGCATGATATTCCTTACACAAACCACTTATTATATAATTAAACATGTATATTAAAAGAACATCTAGAGTAAAAAATTTAGGAGTCAATAATATTTCATCAAATATAACAAAAAATATATCACCTTCTTTACAATAATCGTTATCAATTATATTAGTAGAATTCAAAGTCTTTTATGATTTCAAGAATTTTTTTTTACTTCTAGGCATTTTATTAATTATTCGCAATACCTTATTACATCACTTGTTGTGCCAATAACCACTTCATATACCTTTAGAAGTGTGATTGGAAATGATTTGTTTCTCCTATTATAATACCTCCCACTTGGTTTACTCCTACTACAACGTGATTCAAACTTCATCATAAAAGCTTGTCCAATATGAGATGAATCGATTAGTTGCTTAATATTTTCGATTTTTAAAAGAGAAGTGGGAAATTCATCTGTACTTAAAAAAAGCAAAAAAAAGAAAAAAAAAGTGGGCAATTCGTCTACAATCAACATTGTATTTTCAATTAAAAAATGTTATAAACGTGATCACCGCTATCTCATATAATTCTAATAGTGATGGTAATAAAACAATGGCTTAATATTTTTCATTAGTCTTATTATTATACTCAAAGGCCGAGCTGAAATATATACAAGAGGCACAAAAAGAATAATTATTTCATTGGGAGCAAAAGACCGTAGTGCAGTGTTGTGAAAATTTTTTTCTTAATACAATTTTATTTTCTACCATTTACCTCAAAAACGTTAACTAGCTCCTCCAGGAGGCTATACTTGTTGGGAAGTCATGACCTTTTATCACGCGTTGATATGATGTGTTACTTTACGTCTAGTTTTCATGATTTTTATTTTATGCTTTTCTTCCAAAGGCCTTATTCCAAACCAATGTGCGACATGAGGCTTTGGATGCCGCTCGATAATCTCTTTTTGAATAAAGTTTGGCCGTCACTCGAAACCAGCCCAGAGTTTCTTTAAATTCATTTAAGTATATGCATATGTGAAACACCATCTATCAAAGGAGGCCACCACATCATTTTGCACTTCTACCCATAGTTTAAAATTATTCGACTTTAATACCATTTGATGGGAAACCCATGGATCTTTCCTATCTACATTAGTGATATTGTCATTTTACCCTAAGCCCTCCTTGATTTTGTTATTGGGCTTTTACTCAAGGTCTCATATTAATTGAATGTTATCTATCTTGCTCTGTCCATGTATTTTCGATTCACATGTCGATGTAAGACGTTGTGAAACTTGAGTACTTTTAATGATACTTAATAAGTGAGGGATGCATGGAAAGGTTTGTTTCTTTCCACAAATACTTTAAGTAATATTTCTCTAACACAAAAACAAAACTGCCCCCAAGCAAGTACATCCCTCTTCCTTTTATGTCCATCGTGGGGGGTTACATAGTGAACACTTATGATTGGAGCATTTATGAGGAGCCCTCAACTCCCTAACCTTACATCCTTTTGACATTAATTGTCATGGTAAGCTATGTCATGCTTGGCGCATCGAGGATGGAATTTGCTCATACTTTGCTTGTTTCATCTCTCATGCTCAAGGATGTCTACTTGCTTATATGTCCGACCTCATCCGTCTTGATGCCCGAGGTGATTGGGTTGAGATTTTACCCGTCCTTCCTTCTTGCTAAGCTCTGGTCATTCCCTATGTAATCGGACTCTGGCCTGGTCATTCGTATGGATTTAAGGGTTAATCACATGTAAGACATGTGCATTGTAACTTATCCCATTCCAATGCACTTGTTAAATTTAATTATATAATAAGTGAAAATTGCTCTTCATCCATTTTTAAATCAAAAAATTACTTTTCAAAAGTTTATTTGTTAGAAATTTTGATATATACTTTTTTTTTTTTTTTCCAATTTCCTTGATCTATAATCAATGGCGAAGGCAGGACTTTAGTTCGAGGGCATGTGACACAAACTTGAAGCGTAACTTTAGTGATATAGGAATCTTACAAATTCGGAGAAATGCCCATAATTAAGGATAAGGGTTTGAATCCACTTGACTATAAGAGATTAAAAATAGAAAATAGAATTAGGGGCATATGCTCCAGTTGGCATTAGAGATCCATGATATAATCAAAGGGGGATAAGAGATTTCCCAATTGTAGGAACCAAACTTAAAAGAAAATATACTTACTAGCCTTAAGTTTTTTTACATATTTTTTATTTCTATTCACTTTTACATATAATGTTGTAGGACGCTATTCTTATAAGGATTTGATCATAGTTATCTTATATGCCCAATCTTATCCATTTACCATTTGAACCAAGCCTCAAAGACTTATTAGTCTTACTTCTAATTATTTTTATTCTTCATTTGTTCTTCTTTCAGCTTTCTTGCTTTGCAAAGTTTTGACAAATCTATATTACACCAAAATTCTTTGATAATACACTGCCGCATACTAAAATGATTTTTTCCATTAAAAGGTTCCATATCATAACTTCAAAATCTTTTTTCAAAAGATTTTCTTACTTTGGTACCACATAATAAGACAAATCACAACGTTCAATTAACCAAAAAACAAAAAGCAATATGCACAATTCAAACTCTCATAATCTTTTTCTACCCAAAAGCCAATATAACTCTCTCTCTTCACGATTTTCTTACTTTACCATCATCTCTATAAATCTATATAAAATCACACATTTATAAAATTATTAATCAAAAACCAATAATTTTTTTTTTAATTTTAGCAGTAAATTGGTAGTTTATCAAAATAGATTCAAAATTTGAGTCAAAATCTAAATATTTTAAAGAAGTGAGGATTCATTTGGATGGATTGACGATACAATTTGTAATTTTCTTTGGTAATCATTTTAATTTATTCATAAAGTCCCCTATTTATTGTTGTCATTATCACGCTATACTTTAAATTTACTCTAGATTAAGAATACATTATTGCTATCATCATGCCTTTAACTTCATTCAAATACTTTAACTTCATTTGTTATGAGCCACCCATCTCTTTGTTCTCTCATTCGGGTCATTATTTGTTAGAGGGGAGTAATTCCTTTTTTTTTTTTTTTCCATTTTTGGCTTAAAATCACCTCTTCCATTGTTTTATTTTCTTAGATCTGGGTTTCTTCCACATCGATCTGAGTTTGACTTTATTTTCTCTGTTTTTTTGTGTTGTTTGTCACTGACTTGTTGCAACGTGTAATTGTGTTGCCGATGGTTAGCTTTTTTATGGTTTTCTTGTGGGCGGTTCAAATGACAAAATTCGATCCAATAGAGTTGTTAGATTAAATCATGTTAAGTTAGTATCTTTGCGAATCTGAATAAGTATTTTAGGCTATTTGCAAAATTGAATTTAGTCGATCCCGATAATGTGTTAAGTCTAAGCCTAAGCCCATGAATAAAAGTCTAAAAGAAATGAGCCTAGATCTATTTGTACAAGCCCATAGAAGAAATCCATGGATGTTTATGAATTTTTAAAAATTTTTGAAAATCAAATGAAGCATTATTAGGGGTGGTAGAGAAGTAGGCAGTTAGTTATGTGTTGATGTGGAATATTCTTGAGGATCAAGACTACATAATGGAGACGTGGAGGAATTCTTGAGGATCAAACCTCCATAATGGAGATGTGGTAGAGTTGTTGAGGAACAAACTTCCTTAATGGAAGACATAGACAGTTACTTCAAAAAATGGAGAGAGTGGAGAAATGGAGACTTCGACAGCAAGTCTTTTACGTCTATAAAAGGAGCATAAAAGGATGAAGTAAGGGACATCCAGATAGAGTTGGCAATTCGGGCGAGCTAACCAGGTTGGGCGGGCCCACACCAGGCTAAGGGAAAAATTGGGCTAGATTGGTCGGACTTAATTTACATCGGGTTGCTATTTTGCTAGCCCAGCCTAGCCTAGCCCTATACCTAGCCAATGGGCTAGCGGGCCTTGACCAGTAATACGAAAAAAAGTTAAATTCTTTTATTTGCATAAATTCATAAAGCATTATAATTTTCTAAATGAGTTTTGTTTTATGAACCGATTTTGAAATTTTAAGAAGGACTATTAAATGATTTTTGTGAAGTCCTAGGGCTATTAGAGGATGTTTGCATCATGAGAATCACCCTTGAGAGTCATTTGGCTGCTAAAGGTGACCATGGTTCATCCATGACTAAGGCCTAACACTCAACGTCGGGGCTATTGCGCTCAGCGTCGCATTCACACAAGTTATGGCCAAGACTCCTCCTAGCGGCGCTTGAAAAGCATTCATTGATTGATGTGTGCCCTGCGACGACCAGACGTTTGGTATTCCAGGCAATGAGGAAGGAGAAAAAATGTAAGAAAGAATAAACAAAGGAAAAAATGGAGAGAGGAAGAAAGCGTGAGTTTTTCCCTATCCTCGCTATGAATGAAAATGGAGGAAATTAAGATGGAAGAAGAAGAATAGAGATGAGAAGAGGAAGGAAGAAGGGAAGGAAGGGACGAGGGGAAGATCTCGGGTAAGGGGAAATCAAAGTGAAGAAGAGGGAGATTGGTAGGTGCCTAGGTGGGTACTGGGTAGGTAGAAATGGGTAGGAAATAGGGGATGGTGGAGAAAGAAGTAGAGAGAGTAAGGCCTAGGGTTTGATGGGAGTGATTTGAGAGAGAGTGATATGTAGTGACTAGTGAGTTTGAAGAACAAGTAGGGGCTAAGGGGGGCAAAAAAAAAAAATCGATTTGATAATCGAGCCAACCCAACCTAATACAGATTGACCCGACGAGTCAATCGAACTAGGCCAAATTTGGTCTGATTTTTTTCGGGCTAATAAAATTAGAGCCCAATTCAACTCTAATTCCCGATTGGTCGAGCTAGCCCAGCGGGTTAGACTCAAATTTCTGGCTTCTGACCCGATCGCAGACGACCAATCAGCGACAAATCAACAAGCTTTTTGACAAAACGTAAAACACAGGAAAAATTCGAATTTTTTTAGAAAAGGGTAAAACGGTAATTTCGGTTGGAAACCAAAATTTTTTTAGATATCGGATGACGAAATAGACTTCACTGTTGAATTCTTACCACATGAAATACAGTTACCGTAATTTAGACGGATTAAACAGTGAAATTTATGTTTTTCGTGGTGTCGGATGTGTGTAATGTCGTGTGGTCTGTGTGTGGCATGAGAGGAGGGACACTGGCATATGGTGCAACTTGTGAGAATGGGCACATGTTGAGTCGAGTGTAGTGGAGGGAATAAAACAAGAAAATAAGGAAAAGAAAAAAAAAGAAAAAAAAAAGAAGAAAAGAAATTAAGAAAAGTCAAAAAGGGAAAAATGATCATTTTTGGCACAAAAACGGGCAGTGAGGAGCATGAGGGAGGAGAAGAGAGAGAGAGAAAGAGGTAGGGGTTTTAAGCTACTCTACAGATCTATGAAATCGGCGTCAGTTTCGTCGGAGGCCGAGAAAAAAAGTTGATCAACGCATCATAATTTATGCGTAAGGTATCAAAATCTGGCATTTGATCAAACTCCATGAGGTAAAATTTTCTCTTTGGAATATTTTTAGCCTAAAAGCCACATATAATGGCATAGGTTGTCTTTTAGGCGAGTGATGGCGGGTGTGATTAACCCAGATTTTGGGAATTTGGTTCAGGAATGAATCTGGTGGGTTGAGT
The DNA here is from genome assembly GCA_016808115.1 of Tetrastigma voinierianum. Taxonomy (NCBI): domain Eukaryota; kingdom Viridiplantae; phylum Streptophyta; class Magnoliopsida; order Vitales; family Vitaceae; genus Tetrastigma; species Tetrastigma voinierianum. Next base: position 22,549 of record JAEQBH010001129.1, read on the forward strand.
TTAGTTTGATCTCGAGCCCGATGTCTTGGGTTTTGTGGTGTGTTTGGTGTGCGATGTTGGTGATGAACAGTGAAGGCCAAGAGGTGCCTTTATTTTATATGGGTCTGAGATTTAAGCCATTTTGTATGTATTGTTGGAAATATAAATAATATGTTGTTGTGTGTAAAAATTATGTTAATATGTGTTTGCGTGATGTATTAACATGGAAATTGTGATGAATGGAAATTATATATAGGAAATATATCATTTTGATTATAAATGTGCATATGACATAGCATGAAATGACATGAATGCATTTCCTTATGCCGCATCGCGTCAGTCGGGTGTGGGTATGATGCTGTTATTCCGCATTCTTAGTGAATGTGTGGTGACTTGTGGGTTAATCCAAAATTGAGACTCACGGTTGTATAAAGCGATGTAAATATAAATCATGTGTGTTTGGGCATAGCAAGATGGGGTAGGTCCCAGGGTCAGAAAGACAAATTTATATCGCGGTTAGACATGATCGCTAGGCGGTGAAAGGCTGTAAAATGTCGGAGTGCTTGCGGCGATCTGCGGTGTGACCTTGGCAAGCGTGGCCCATGAGCGACACATTTGGTTGAAAAAAATTCAAGTGAATATTGAAGGGTTGTTTAATAGTTTATGTCATTGGGTGAAATACCAATGATTTGTTTACAAACTTGGCATTGCAGGTGTGAGGGAGTCAGTCCAGACTCGAGTTGTGGGCATGAGGAGTCTCATACTACGTGCGTGCGTAATATTCCATATAAGTTGCATTATTTATATGGAATGTGATTGGACGTTTTCATGGTTGCCATTGCATGTGCGTTTTTTAGATTGGGAGTATCCCTTGTGGAATTTTCTACTGGGCATTGTCGGCTCTGTTGTGGGGCCTCCTTTCGGGTACATGGGATGTATAGGAGCGGCCAACCCCGTAATTTGTGATTAGGAAGAGGTCGTGTGTGACCTTGATATTACATTTGAGTAACATTTTTGTAAAAATATTTTGTATAAAAAGAATTGTAACTATATTCTTTTGGGGACTATTGTCTAGTAGTCGGAGTATATAAAGAGGGTCATGATTAGACTCTTACGAATTGTACTTAAGCGTTTTATTTTAATATTTTAGATTTAAATAAGAATGAATGGGTCCCGGTAAAGGGGTGTATATTGGGGATATGGACAAATGAACCATGTGGGGTCAATACTACTTCTGTTGAGACCCTGGATGGGTTATGATTATATTATTATACATGTTATATTGTGCCATATTTATGTGTTTGATGAAGCTCCCGAACAAAGGGAGGCTACGCGATTTTGTAATATGGATCCCGATAAATGGGACACAGAGTGTGTGGTATCGGGTCACCCTAAAATCCACAAGAATTTTGAGGGTTGATGGGTTGTCAACGGGACCCCCCGATTTAGGCGTCACAAAACTCAAGCTTTTGTAAGCTTTTAGCAATCGGCATTTTAGCCTCCTATTTCTGACTTTGCTTCTTGTTGGCAAGTTTTTCACCAATGTTATTTCATTCTTTCGTAGTAAATCATTATTCTCTATAAGTAATTTCGACGTCGATTCTGAGTTTTATTCACTTTATCAAGTTTTCAAGCGATAAGTGTTTTCACGGAGTCAAATCGATGTTTACTTCTGTAATTTCAGCATTTTGGTTGCAAGTATTGTTCAAATCTATCAACATTCAACCACTTTGTATTTGTTTCATTTCTTCTAAGAAATCTAACAATTTTCTTTAATAGTTAATTCATGCGGATTTGCATTCATCTGATTTTCCACTTTGATTCACGAAGTCGAGGAACTAGGGAACATACATAAGGTGATCTTAAAAAGTCATTTCGGTTGAAAACACTTTAATTTCCCTACATGCTACTTTATAATTTGTATGTTTGTTGTGGGGATCTCAAAAATTACCACACAACACCTTTTGGCTTCCCTCGGGTGGGACCCATCTTTGTGAAACATAATTCGGTGGGACACATCTTTGTAGAAACATCATCATTGGATCGATTTGCAAAATTGAGTAAAACCATCTTGGAGTCTCAGGACTCAGTATCAGATATTGTAGAAGCAACACATGAAGGATTCGTTCTATCCATGGTGGAACAATTTGAGAAAAATACAGTAAATTTTCTCCAAGAAGCTTTTGCATCAGACAACCCATTCGGACAAGAAGCGAGCATAGGTAAAATAAATGATGATGATACTCATATTCCTATTATTTATTTGAGTTTGAATAATGATGAGAATATGAGAGATTGAAGCGTGGTTGGACAACGTTTTGATGAAAGAATGGTACGCTTTCAGCCAGGCTAACTCTAAACAACTCAAAGTTTTGTAAGTGAAAACTAAAGCCATGTCGGAGTATGCACAAGATTTGATAGACGAAGTTGATGAAACGTTTTGATGAAAGAATGGCTGCTCAAGCAAAGGCTAATATTAACTCTCAAATTTTGTAAGTGAAAAATAAAGCCATGTCGGAGTATGCACAAGATTTGATAGACGAAGTTGATGAACATACAAGAAAAGCATCCGAGTGAATTAAAGACATTAATGTTGCTTATATAGCCCCTACATACTTTATAGCAAGTGAGGGCGCCACACGAGTTGAGACACAATAAACACATGTTCAGGAAAATAAATAGAAAAACTGACTTCAAGCAAAAATAAAAAAAATGACATAATCATACTTCAAAAGTCAGAATTATAAAAGTTAAGACTACAAAATATAATCAAGTAAAACTACCACCTTATTGGTGTTAAAGTGCACATATGCTTGGTCTCAAAAAATTACTTGTATCATCTGAAATTTCCTTTATAACAAAATATTACCTGACCACTTCACATTACAAAATAGGGTCCTACAAAGGGAGAATCCTGGGCCGTGTTGGCCTTGGCCGAGCGCGAGGGTGTCCTCGACAACTAGCTAGCACTTGCATGGTTAAACACCATGCTAAACATAGCTTAGTGAGGAATATATATAAAAATAAAACCACTTATAACTATTCTCAAATACAGTAAACAAGCATGCAATATTATTTCAGGTAATTACATTTAACCATTTTCATGCTTATCAGGTTCATATATATATATATACATGTACATATCCTTTGCGGGTCATCATATTCATCTCTCTTGTAGGAGAACATATCATACAATTCGGAACATAAGGTACTCGAGGGTACACTACAATACAATACAGAAGTATGTTGATGCATCATAAATTTTTATTTTCATACATACTGGTCCTTATTCATGTACTTTTCATATAAATGTTTGCCTGCATAGACTAGTAAAAATGAATAACAGGTATACGGTACAATAGGTATTCGTAGGTACAGTACAGGGGTGCCGAAGCACTGAACATGAGTGTCATAACACTAAATAGGAGTGCCGAAGCACTAAACAGGAGTGATGTAGCACTAATCAAGAGTGTCGTAACACTAGTCCCTATTTATTCACGATCCGGTCTTAAGCAGACATACGATTATATGTGATTCAGAACATTTTACAAAGGTCTAACCTCATTTATATTATTTTCCAAGTCAATTCTTATGATCGTAATTTCTTCATGCATATCGACATGTTGAGTCATGTACTATCATGCATTAATAATGTATTTTGCCAAAGAGTCCAAATTATTTCTTCATGCATATCAACATGTTCAAGTCATAACTATCATGCATTGATGCATTTTAGCGAAGAGGTCAAATTATGGGAAATGTTCAATGGGGTCCCGAATCTGAATACTTCCTTCATGGAAGTTATTCTCTGAAGGTTAGTTTATCAAAATTAGAATCACTCAGTTTAGATGAGTAAAAACTCAACTTATGACCCAAACACTCATAAATACCCCATTTCGAGGGCAAAACATAACACCTAACTTTAACCCCAATTTCGAGGTCTTGATCACCTTTTGTTATGGGTTTCTTTAAATAATTCAGAATCGAGGTCTCATGTCTCATCCCGACTTGGAATCACTCAGATTTGGAATCCATGGCCAAGTTATGGCCAAACAAAGATCAAGGGTCAAAAGAACAAAACGGACAACACCTTCGAACCATACGAACCCTAACTCATTTTTCACACCAAACTCCTCCATTGAGGATCCAAAACAAAAGCACAACACAACAACCACAAAATAGAAGAAGGAGATGCAAACCTTAGCAAACTAAGAGCCCTAAATCAAAATATACCCATAGATGGAGGAAGTTAGGATTTTCCAAGCCTTGATTCTTCTTTTCACTTCTTCTTCTTTCTTCTTCACTTTACTTGCAAGTGGGGCCTTGAGAATGGAGAAGCACAAAAAAAAAAAAAAAAAAATTGGCCTTCTTCTCCTCCAAACGGATGCCTAGCTCTCTTTGCCCAAAATGGGAGTCTCTCATTCAAGACAAATTTTGGTCTTATCTCATTTGTTATAAGGCCATGTTTGACAAAAATTTCATTTTGGCAAGTTTTCTCCTTTGCTATTTAATTATAAAGTTCATTCTATTTGCAAGTCACTTATCATTATTCCATAATAGCATATAATCTTCTTACATAATATCCTTTGAGTCCTTATTTTATAATTGACCATTATACCCTTGACTCTTGGATAAATTCCGGGTTTATCATTTTTTCACTCTTAGCACTTAAATTCCGGAAAAAAAAATACAAGTTTTACTTTTATTATACCTCTAAATTGTAATAAACTAATAGGGTATAATTTGGGGTGTTACAATTCTCACCATAAAAATTTAGATCCTCAAAATTCATACCTTAATAAGGATTGCGAGTACTATGCCCTCATAATTAAGCTTCTAGCTCCCAAATGGCTTCCTCTTGGCCATGTTGTTGAAGCACTTTCCTGTGGTATTTGTTTGTTGTAGCTACTTCAGCTACGACGAAGTCTTTATTCTTCATCATACGAGAAATCCTATTGCACTTGTACTTCTTGTACTAGCAAGATATGCGATTCATCTGAACGGAATTTTCGAAGCATAGACACATGGAACATATCATGTAAGTTGGCTAACTCTTGAGGGAGTGCCAACTAATAAGCCACTGGTCCAATTCTTTCTAAAATCTCATATGGGCTAATGAATCTTGGACTCAGCTTCCTTCTCTTTCCAAATCTGAGTATCTTCCTCCATAATGATACTTTCAAGAATACTTTGTCACGGAGCTTCATATCTGATATCTTTTCTTTTCAAATCGACATAGACTTACATCGATCACTTCACGACTTTAACGCTTTGTGAATAACGGAACTTTATCTCTTTGCATCTTTCACTATGTACGGACTAATCCGCTAGCTCATTCAGCCGTCAACATACAGGTTTTACATCTCGACCATATAGAAACCATACGGCGCCATAGCAATACTTACCAGTGCTATTGTTATGGGTAAATTCTATCAATGGAATATGCCTATCGACTTCGGAAATTCCATTACACACATCCTCAAAGCATATCTTGAGCACTTGGAGAAATCTAACTATCTCGGGACTATCCATAATGCGGGTGGAGATATACGAAATTAAGCGAGTTCCTAAGGCTAAGCGTAATCCCTTCTAGAACCTCGATGTAAATTGTAGATCTTTGCTCAAACCTGATAGGCAACTGACACACCATCTGATGCACAATCTCATCCACATATAGCTCGGCTAATTCGATCCATGAATAGGCAATCTGGCCCGAGTACAAAATGGGCCGAATTAGTAGGCCTCGCTATAACTCTATCTTGAATCATGCTTAACTTGCAGAGAGGAAGATCAGACACAAAATCCATAGCCATATTGCCCCACTTCCTTTGTGGAATCGAAATGGGGTTTAATAACCCATACGGTACTTGATGTTCAGCTTTCACTTGCTGACATGTCAAACATTTGGACACATACTCTATCATCTCTTTCATTCACCTAAGCCACGATAATCTTGTTTTGAATCACAGTACATTTGGTACCTTCAAGATACATAATTGAATAATGTATTATGGAGCTTCATATAACTGTATTTTCACTTCCTTATCATTTGAACTATAATCTGTTATTATAATACACTTTACCATTTTTCCTTTCTTGGAATAGTCATTCTTAAATCCCTCTCTTTGACCAAACTGTACCTTTTACGCAGTGCTTCGTCCATTTGGGTATCAACTATCATTTAGCTAAAACTGGTTGAGCCTTTAGCTTCAGGCTAATAACTTACTCCATCTAGCGTTATTCTCCATCTATTGAGCTACTTGAGTGCTAAGTGATATACTTGTCTTTACGCAGGCATCTGCCACCACATTAGCTTTTCCTGGGTGGTAATCTATGATGCAATCATGATCTTTAAACAATTATAGCCACTGAGGTTGCCTCGAATTAAGCTCCTTATGTGTTAACAAATACTTGAGACTTTTATGATCTGTATAAATTATGCATTTTTCACCATATAAGTAGTGTCACCATATCTTCAAAGCAAAAATACTACATGAGCTGATTCAAATCATGTAGATAATTATTCATATGGCTTCAAGCTAATGCGGATGCATATGCAGCTGCTTTACCATCTTGCATTAACACACTGGGCCAATTCTTGAAGCATCATTATACAGGGTATACTCTTTACCAGGGGTAGACTCGTTATCTTGGTGATTCAGCAATATTACTACTATTGCTCAAAACTATCTTGACGATTTATTTTAAATAAACTTTTTTCTTCTTTTAAGGTAATTTGGTGAGTGGAGAAGCTATGACAGAGAATCCGCATGTCTATAATATGTATTAGGCACGAAACTTCTCACTTATGTCACATTTCAGGAGTTTCCAATTCACCACGACTTGATCTTCGCGGGATCGGCTCTTATACCCTCCTACAACCACAATATGGCCTGGGGTGAAACTTCTTCAGCCAAAGAAATCGCACTGCTAAGCATCTAACGTTTCTCTCTGAGTTTACTGAGGCTATTCATAGATCTTTGCTCATCTCTGGAATATACCAATATATCATCCAATAAATACCACCCTGGCTGGTCCAAATAGGTCGAAACACCCTATTCATCAAATCCATGAATATTAGCGGTTTTAGTCAAACCCGAATGGCATTACTAAAAACTCATAATGGCCATATTGGGTCTAAATGCTATCTTGACCATTGAGCATCATGCCGCTCACAACCGTACTGATGCAAGTCTATCTTAGAAGACACATCCTTCGATTGATCAAATGATCTTCTAATTCTTGGCAACGAGTTTTTTTTCACTATCACCTTATTGATCTACCAATAATCAATGCATCCATAGAAGTGTATCTTTATTTTAGCTAACAAAATAGGCGCACGAGGGCTCTTGGGTGGGATCAATCCTTAATCAAGCTCTTGTAGTTGAATCTTTGGCTTTTCAGCTCGGTTGGGACCCAAATCTTGTTGGGTGCTCTAGAAATAGGACTTACATTCCCAATAAATCTCAATAGATGAATCCACTTCACTTTTTAAATTGGAATACCCGGTAGCTCTTTAGGAAATACATCCAAAAATTCTCTCACTATCAGAATATTTTCCAATTCTATTTGACCTCTTTTAGAGTCAAGCACCAAAGCCAAAAATGCCTCACATTCTTTTCTCAGAAATCGTCAAGATGGCATAACTGAAATCACATTGGACAATGGATAGCTCCGAATACTATACACTTTGTCACTTCCCGATGCAGTTTAGAACATTTAAGCACTCTTGATCTCTTATCGCGATCGAAAAGCATGACCCGATGCTTGAACCAGCAATCCATCCCGATATCAAATCAAACTCACGGAAAGGCAAAGCAATCAAGTGGAAACTCTCTATCATTAATCACTATCGGGCAATTCTTATATACTCTATTAACATTAACACTATGCGGGGGTGGTCACATACGTATCATCGATAATTGCTCTACGATGGCATTCTATAGTACATGCCGATTACGGATATACAAATAAGTAGGAGGCCAAAGTCTATCAAGCATGCATCTGATATCATAAAGAGATAAAATACCGTTCCACTAACCCAGGAGCATCTTGATCCTCCACATTTCATAGCCTTAATATGCTCGTGCCGGTGCTATAGAAATAAGGTGATCCACCGTCTCTGATACAATACTTCCTCACCCCCTTTGTTGTTGGGACACACCTCGACCTCTACCTCGATCACGAGTCGTTGGAGGTGCCATTGATCCTCCACGACCATTGCCTTGAGGATTCCTAGAATCTCCTGATTCTCTTGGACAATTGGCCAAGAAATGATATGTACTTCAACATCTGAAGCACCCTCTAGTCGTATGCAAACACCTGAATGCCACCTATGGCAATGAGGGCATTCTAGGTTTTTCTCCTTATCCCAGGACATGCCTCTGCAAAACTAGGTGCCTCTATAGGACATGTGCCAACACCCCAGATTATACCCTATCAGTTTTATAACATGTTTGGGTATAATAAATAAGAGTATATTTATTCGGAATAAAATAAAGATAAAAACAAGTAGGAATATGCATAAGTTAAATTACAAATAATAAAAAAGATTTGAAATTTATTGTAAAAATATTATAAATTGATTTACCAAATATTATAAGAGTTGGAGGAATAAAGAAATAAAATAAAAAAGGGGATAAGATCAAATAAGGATAAGGCTAAAAGAAATATATTATTTTGGTCTTGGAAAAAAGAGAGCAAATACAAAGAAAGAGAAGAAAGAAGAAGAAGAAAGAAGATTACGGGTATGGAATTTGGTATGGAGTACGGATACAAATGTCTTGGGTTTGCTTGTGGTATGAATGTTGTATGAATATACACATGTCTTGGGTTTATAAACTCCAATCTCATTTCTTGTTAAGTTAAGTTGAGAAGGGCTCTAAGGATCCTAGATATGTGCTTTAGGAGGTCTAGTTGCAAAGTTGAACCAGAAAATTCTATTTTTTGATCATATCTGAGTGGCCGGACCTTAGAACGAGTTTTAGGTCAGAAGTAAAGGGAATATGGAAGTAAGTCCTTCTAATAAATTGTAGCCACATCAATTAGAATTGATGTTAGGCTTTGAATTTCTAGATTTGGACCTCTGTGAGAGCTAAAGTTATGATCTTTTGCTGAGGAGTCCAAAGCCCAACTAAATCTAGTTGGGTCAGTTCTGCCAATTCGGTCAACTAGCCGGACCTTAGAACGAGTTTTTGAACCAGAAATAAAGAGAATTTAGATAAGTCCTTCTTGAAATTGTACTTAAAATCAATGAACTTGATGTTAGGCTTTTGAATTTCTTAATTCGGACTTTGGTAGACCAAGTTATGGTCTTTTTTTACTCTGAAACGGTCAAATGGGTGCAGGTGACCATAGGGTCGTCTGTAGAGGTCGTCGAGGCCTTGTAGAGGTCGTCAGTCTGAAGAATGCGTTGCAGCCAGAATTAAGTCTCGAGGGCATAGAGTCGTCAGGTCCTGAAGAATTCGTCGAGGTCCTGTAGGAGTCATCGAGGGACACAGTAGGGGTCGTCGAGGATCCTGTAGAGTCATCGGATCTTTGAAGAGCTCGGCTCGTCAAGGTATTTGCGCATGACACCACAGCGGAGATTCATGTCTCTACCGTTTGAACTCCGATTTGGGTGTTCTTGGACTCTATGGAAAGCCCATTGGAGTCAGAATCCATCCATATGCCTGAGAAGTGTAGATGTCAGACCAGGTGTCAGACCGAGCTCGTCACTTCAGGTGCAGCTCGTCGGTCAGGTCAGCTCGTCAGACTATTGCGCATGACCTCAACGGAAGGTTATATCTCCTTCGTTTGAACTCCGATTTGGGTGTTCTTGGACTCTATGGAAAGCTCATGGAGTCAAGAATCCATCCATATTCTTGAAAAAGATATTAGATGTCAGACGGAGGTGTGGGCCCAGGCTCGTCGCTAGGTGCAGCTCGTCGGTTAGTCGGCTCGTCAAGGCGACTGCGCATGACCTCCAACTTAGGAAGGTCATATCTTCTTCGATCTGAACTCTGATTTGGGTGTTCTTGGACTCTATGGAAATCCCATTGAGTCAAAATTAATCATATGCCTGAAGAAGATATTAGATGTCAGGCCGAGGTGTTAGACTGAGCTCGTCACTTGGTCACGCTCGTCGATTCGGAGCCGACTCATCAGGCCCATTTGCGCGCTGACCTCAACTTCGGAAGGTCATATCTCCTTCGTTTGAACTCCGATTTTGGTGTTCTTGGACTCTATGGAAAGCCCATTGAGTCAAAAATTCATCAATAGACAGCTTGATAAGATTGGAGACTCTGTGGTTCCAGAAACATGGAAAACAGTAGGCCCAGTACAGGTAACCATAGTTATTTAATATTATAGGCATATATGGTCGTAAATAGCTCATAAATTATCTGATTGTAAGCATAGTTATTTATGCATATAATGAAGTATAGAAAATGTAAAGATATGAATAACTGATTGTATATATATACCATTATGATTGCAGATAGTGATAATTATTCGGAGATATGAAATATATCTTGAACATAAAATACATATTGATTATGCTTAGAACTGGTAGAGGGATAGATGGGCATGCTATTGGAAAATAAGTCTCGGCATACAAGTTCGATGTTCGACCCCGTTTAGGTCGATGAGATGATCCCGTTTGGATCTGCGGTGGCCCCGAAGAAGAGGGTCACCCACGGCGCCTCGGGCCCTCGCGGATGATCCTTTGTCACCGACAGTGATGATACCTTGGGTATATTATATTCTGGCTTTCAGGGCCCTCATGGACCCTTTGTTCATCTGATGAATATAAGCGCCTTCGGGCCCTCATGAATTATAGTTTCACGTATCCACTTCTAAGGTTTGTAGACATGAAACATAAAAGAAATTAGCGGGTATATGCAAAGGAAATGTAGAGAATACAGACATGATATAGGAAGCATATACTTTGCTATGTGATAATGATATCTGATTACAAGAATAAAGTAAAGTACAAGTTGACATGAAAAGTATATGGAAGATGATAAGAAATGAAACTGATTATGAAAAGTATATATATATATATGAGAAATGACAAGAATCTGTACATGCTATATGTGTTATATGCATTTGTATAAAAGTGTGGTGACTCTTAATAAGTCATATTCCCAAGCAAGCGTAAAAACCTTGCGGGTGTTCAATCAGGTGTAGGTACGAGAAGAATCGGAAGGCAGGCGATCCACGCCGACGATTCGAGGCCACATCGATAGGTTTGCTTGGAAGACCTTTAGGTCTATTTTGTATATGAAATTTTGTAAGCCAATGTAAATATTGTAAATGTTGAACATTTCCATATTTAAGACTTGTATATATATTTTGTAATCCATTTGCTCTGAATGTAATACAAGTTAATTGTTTAACATTATATGAATATGCAAGTGTAAGGTTATAAGTATGATAAAAAGAGTGACCCTCACTTGACATCCTATGCCGAGGTTTGGGGCGTCACAGTTTAGTGGTATCGAGCATCCGGTTGGTTCGGACACGCGATCGGGTCGGATCGGAGAAGGTGTCACAGGTTTACAGTGGTATCGGAGCCTAGGTTTTGGGCGTTTACGGAAAAAACCTAAGTTTAGGTGAAGCTGGAATAAGAGTATATAAATAGAAAACTTGTGTTTAGTAATGTGTGGGCCTGATGTGGATGTCCTTGTGTTTTGTATAGATGGATCGTCGAAGAAGGCTGGCGAGAGTGTCGACCAGTGGAACAAGGGTTGCCGAAACCACGAACCCGGGAAAGTAATGTACCTAATGAACCCACGGAAGCCTTGCTGAGAATATCGCAAGACATGGCTCGGGTTTTGGATAGATTGACCTCTCCTAAAGCTCCAATAGACATAGTAAGAAGACATGGAGCGGAGGAATTCCATGGGTCGAGCATGGAAGAGTCAGAGAAAGCCAAATTCTGGTTAGAAAAGCTAGATAGAGTATTAGAAGAGGTTAGATGTCCTCCGTCGAGAGGCATGTGCGGTCTCACTATTGCGGGGTGAGGCATATGATTGTAGTGGAAACTAGTACTCAAAAAGTCCAGGATTCCAAGTCCACGACAGGAATTCTTTGTCAAGAATTCGGGACAAAGTATGTTCTTGTGATGTATAGGAGATTCAAGCGGAAAGCAGTTCCTAAATTTGAAGCAAAGGAGCTTATGTCGGGGTGGCTGAATATGAAAAAGAATTTAGCCATCTGGTAAATATATGCACCGGGAATTGGTCCTCACCGAAACTTTGTATGTTCGATTAATGAGCAATTTGGATGGAATTGCGTGGATTCCAGCCAGAGGTATTTGGCACCTATGACTTCTCTCCAAACGGTGGATTTTTATCGGTTGGTCAATGCAATGAAAGTAGAGACTAGAAGCAGAGCAACAAAGAAAGATTTCAAAGAAGAAGTTTTCTAGAGGAGCCGTCCTCCTCGGGAAAAAGAGCTTAGAGAATCCTCCGGCCTAAGTGGAAATAGTTAAAACCCCGAGGGTAGAAGGCAAAGGTCGATGTAACACATTAGTGGAGCCAGAGATTTAACCCGGTTGGACGGGGAGAAATTCCCGAATACCCTCATTGTTGCCAAAGGCATTTGGGAGTTTGGGGATATTGATAGGAGGGTGTTTCCGGTGTGGAAGCCTTGAGCATTTGAAAGCCTGATTGTCCCTAGAAAGTTAGGGGATAATAAAGCCAACAAGGAAGTAATGAGAGAAGATCTGCGCACCACTTCCGACTCATGATGGTAGGGGTCGTAGTGGCCAATCTCGGCATAGGACGGAGGCATAGTGTCGGAAGCAGTAGATGCATCCTATGCACGGCACCGGCCACGAGGCATATGCTGGAAGTCTCTTGAGGGATCAGAATGCTCTGAAGTTATAGCGGGTATATTTTCTTTATATGATATAGAGATGCATGCATTGATTGATCCTGGATCTACTCATTCATATGTGTGCATGGAGCATGTATTTGACAAAGTACCAGCAAAGGAGAAATTAGCATATGACATGCATGTAACTGGTCGGATTGGGGCCTGGTAGTGTGAATATCATATCACGAAATTGCCCCCATTGTTATACAAACCGGGGAGAGTTTCTCGCTGATTTGATAACCTTACCGTCGAGTTTGACTTGATTCTAGGAATGGATTGGTTGTCTAAGCAGAGCTATCATGGATTGTGGACAAAACGGTAGTGTTGGAATGCTGCGACCCAGGTGGCGTAATAGTACAAGGCATTGGATCGAGTGTAATCAATACAATGTCATCTCAGCTATCTGAGCTAAGGAATTATGAGGAAAGGATGTGAGACATTCTTGGCTTTTTGATACTTGACTCAAGAGGAATCAAGTTGATGTAGAAAGATCCGGTAGTAAGGAATTTCGGATGTATTCCACTGAAGAGTTGCAATTATTCCACATGAGAGAGAGGTGGACTTAGCCATAGAATTGTACGAGAGCAGTCCCTATGTCAAGGGCAAATGCAAGGGATAGCTCAGCGGGGCTGAAGGATAAGAGTCAATTGCAAGAACTTTTAGATAAAGTTTGTCAGGCCCGGTGTGTCCTTGGGTGCACATTTTATTTGTGAAAAGAAAGATGGCACTGCGGATGTGCATCGATTATCGCGAATTAATAAGGTGGCAGTGAAAAACCGTACCCATTCTTAGAAATTGAAGATCTTTTGATCGAGTTGAAGGAGCGGGTGTCTTTCGAAGATAGACCTGCGATCAGGGTATTATCGAGTTGAGGAGTAAAAGGAAGGAGATGTCTTGAAATGCATTTAGGAGCTTAGATATGAGGTCATTATGAGTTTTTGGTCATGCCATTTGGGTTGACTAATGCAGAAGCGGCATTCATGGATTTGAATAGAGGTTTAGGCCCTATGTGGATCAATTTGTTGTGGTTTTATTGATGACATCCTAGTGTATTCCTAAGGATGCACGGGAACATGAACAACACTGAGAATAGTCTTAGAGACGTTAAGAGAAAGAAGTTATATGCTAAGCTCGGCAAATGTGATTTTGGCTAAAGGAAGTCTCATTCTAGGCCATATTGTGTCTCTTCGAGGGTATAGAGTTGATCCTGCTAAGATTGAAGCGATTGTGAATTGGAAATCACCTCAAAATGCCGAGGTGAGAAGTTTCTTGGGCTTAGCCGGTTATTATAGAAGATTTGTGAGGCTTTTTCGGTCCTTGGCTTATAAAGCTCACGAGTTACTCGGGAAGGAATAAAGTTTGAGTGGATAGACAAATGTCGAATAGTTTTGAATAGTTAGAAAGGGATCTTTGGTTGAAGCACGGTATTATTATTTTTACTCGGAAAAGAACATACCTTAGCATAGTGATGCTTCATGCATTGGTTTAGGATGCGTATTAATCACAGATGGGAAAGTAGTGGCTTATGCGTCGAACCCGGTTGAAACCACATGAACAAAATTATCCCTCATGACCTAGGTTAGGCTGCGGTAGTGTTTGCTTTAAAAATATGGCGACACTACTTATACGGGAAAAGTGTAAATTTGCAGATCATAAGAGTCTCAGTAACACTACTTGCGAGAAGAGTAAATTTGGGACGGCGGAGGTGGTTAGAGTTATTAAAGTTATGGCGCATCATGATTACCATCCGGAAAGGCTAATATGATGGCCCAGATGCTTTAAGTAGAAGGCAGGTGGTAGCAATGTCACTCTGATGCGGTGATTGGAATTAGGTGATGATGGAGTATGTTAGCTCGATTAGAGCCTTGACTTGGATTTTAAAGCCAAATGATTATAGATGCGCGAAAAATGATGAAGGATTCTGTAGAGAAAAATTCTGAGATAGTTAGAGATGGTGACAAGGCCCAGAGTTTTAGAGAAAGATTTGGAAGTTTGTATTTTCGGAATAGATTATGTGTGTCGGATGATAAAGAGCTAAAGAAAAAGTTGCTATTTGGGGCACCATAATGCGAGTATTTACCATTTGTGGGAGGGAATAAGATGTACCAGGACTTGAGCTTGATTTATTGGTGGAAAGGAAGGAATGAAAAGAGATGTATTGAATATGTCTAAGTGTTTGGCGTGTCGGCAAGTCAAAGGCCCCGAACACCAAGTTCAAACGAGGTTTGTTAAATCCTTGATTCCTCAATGGAAGTGGGATAACATTTATGGATTTTGTGTCGGGTTTTCCCTCGCACAACAAAACATGACTCTGTTTGGGTGATTGTAGATGGGCTCTAAAGTCGGCCCATTTATACCGGTCGGGATTCAGGCTATTCTGTGGATCGACTAAATGAGTTATATGTAGATGAGATTGTGCGTTGCATGGTGTGCCGTTTAATGCATTGTCGGATAGAATCGCGATTTACATCGAGGTTACGGAAGGTGCAGTCGGCACCCCCGGGGCACCCGAGCTGGATTTTAGCACGACATTCCATCCATGAAACGGATGGGCTGATCGAGAAGATTGATTCGGGTGCTTTCGAAGATATGCTTGAGGTTGTGTCATGGAATTTTCGGAAGTTGGGATAGGTATATTCAGGTGAGATTTGCTATAACAATAGTTTTCGATCCCGAAACATTGGTATGTTATATGAAGCTTTGTATGGTCGGAAATGTAGAGACTCCTATGTGTTGGGCCAGGTGAATGACGAGCGATAGGTCAGGACATGAAGTAAAGATCTGAAGAGAAAGTACAAGTTATTCGAATCGGAGGTTAAAGGCGGCTAGTAATTAAAATGAAAGTCGTATGCTAACCCTAAGAGGAGAGATATTGAATATAAAGTGGGGAGGACAAGGTCTTGCAAGGTATTATCCTGTGGAGGGGAAAATTAGCAGGTTTTTTGGTCGAGAAGCGAGAAATTTGAGTCAAGAGGTTCATAGGGCCATATGAGATTTTGGAGCGTGTTATTGTGTATCGATTGGCACTCACTACGAGTTGGCGAATTACACGATGTGTTTCGTAATGTCGATCTTCGAATCTGCTGGCTGCGATGAGTCGCCTGCATTACTACCGGTGCAAGAAATACAAGAGTATAAAGAGATTTGATAAAGCATGATGAGGGGCCAAGGCCATTAAACCGAGAGGTGAAACAGTTCTTGGGAACAAACCGGTACCATTAGTGAAAATTCTGCGGCGGCACATGGTGTGAGAAGAAGCTACTTGGGAGCGAGGAAGCTGACTATGAGGAGCCACGGTATCATGACTCTTCGATCAATTATGGAGTGGGAAGCAAATTCTTTTAAGGAGAGTTGTAACACCCCAAATTATACCATAACAGTTTTATAACATGTTTTGGGTATAATAAACGTAAAGGTATATTTATTCGGAATAAAATAAAGATAAAAACAAAAGTAGGAATATCAGTAAGTTCAAAATTACAAATAATAAAAGAAAGATTTGAGGCTATTTTAAAAATATTATAAATTGATTTGCAAATATTATAAGAGTTGGAGGACCGAAGTAAAATAAAAAGGGGATAAGATCAAATAAGGATAAGACCAAAAGAAATATCTTATTTTGGTCTTGGATAAAAGGAGAGCAAATACAAAGAAAAGAAGAAGAAGATTACAGGTATGGAATTTGAGTATGGGTACGGATACATGTCTTGGGTTGTATGGAACTGTGAATATTTGTATGAATATACATGTCTTGGGTTTGAAACTCTCAATCCTCATTTTCTTGTTAGGATTAGAAAGTTGAAGAGCTCTAAGGATCCTAGATATGTGCTTTAGGAAAGTCTGGATTGCAAGTTGAACCAAGAAAATTCCCTATTTTTGATCATATACAGTAGCCGGACCTTAGAACGAGTTTTTAGGTCATAAGTAAAGGGAATATGGAAGTAAGTCCTTCTAATAAATTGTAGCCACATCAATTAAATTGATGTTAGGCTTTTGAATTTCTCGATTTGGACCTCTGTAGACTAAGTTATAGTCCTTTGCGAGTCAGCCGGCTAAATCTGGTAGGGGTCGATTCACGCAATTCGGGTCAACTAGCCCGGACCTTAGAACGAGTTTTGAACCAGAAATAAAGAGAGAATTTTTAGTAAAGTCCTTCTTGGAAATTGTAGCAAAATCAATGAACTTGATGTTAAGAACTTTGAATTTCTTAGTCGGACTTCGGTAGACGAGTTATGGTCTTTTTACTCTGAGCAGTCAAATGGGTGGAGTCGACCATAGGGTAGATCTGTGTAAATTCGTCGGGTGTAAATTAGTCAGGTCTGAAGGAGTCGTCTGTGAGGTCGTCCGGGCCTTGTAAGTCGTCGGGTCGCGAAGAGGTCGTCGGAGTCTATGAAAGTCATCCCGGGACTGTAGAAGTGTGGAGATCTGTAGGTCATCGGATCTGAAGAGCTCGACTCGTCATCTTGACTACGCATGACCTCTAACCGGAAGGTCATATCTCCTTCGTTTGAACTCCGATTTGGGTGTTCTTGGACTCTATGAAGCCCATTGGTGAGAATCCATCCATATGACTGAGGAAGTTGTGGTCATCGGACCAAGGTCAGACCGGGCTCGTCACTTGATTACGCTCGTCCCGGTCCAGGTCGTGTCCAAGGCGATACGCGCCAGGCCTCCAGCGGAAGGTCATATCTCAGCCGTCTGAACTCCGATTTGGGTGTTCTTGGACTCTGAGCTCATTGGAGTGAATCCATCCATATGCCTGAAGAAGATATTAGATGTTATCCAGACCGAGGTGTTAGACTGAGCTCGTCACTTCAGTGCAGCTCGTCGGTTGAGTCAGCTCGTCAAAGGTAGTACGCATGACCTCCAGCGGAAGGTCATATCTCCTTCGTCACGAACTCAGATTTGGGTGTTCTTGGACTACGTAAATCCCATTGAGTCAAGAATCCATCCATATACCTGAAAGAAGATATTAAATGTCAGGCCGAGGTGTTAGACTGAGCTCGTCACTTGGTGCAGCTCGTCGATTCGGTCATTTCTTAAAGTGACTACGCATGACCTCCAACGGTCATATCTCGCCGTTTGAACTCCGATTTGGGTGTTCTTGGACTCTATGGAAAGCCCATTGAGTCAAGAATTCATCAATAGACAGCTTGATAAGATTGGAACTCATATTAGTTCCATAAAACACGGAAAACAGTAGGCAGTACAGGTAACCATAGTTATTTGTATTATGAACGCCTATTATGAATTAATAAATAGCTCATAAGTATCTGATGTAAAAGCATAGTTATTTATGCATATAATGAAGTATGAAAAATGTAAAGATATGAATAATTGATTGTATATATATCTCATATGATTTACGGAATGACAATAATTATTAAGGAATATAAAAATATATCTCTTGAACATAAAATAAATATTGATTGTCTGCTTAGAACCTGGTAGAGGAATAGATGGGCATACTATTAGGGGAAAAATAAGTGCGGCATCTGAGTTACGATGGTGGGCGTTTGGGTGATGAGATAGATCCGTTTGGATCACGGTGGCCCGAAAGGGTCGCACGAGCGCCTGCGGGCCCTCGCTGGATAGTCTTGTCTCGAGCGGTGATGATGCCTTTGGGTATATTATATTACGGCGCCTCGGGCCCTCATGGACCAACATTTTCTCCCCCGGTGAATATAGCGCCTTCGGGCCCTCATGAATTATAGTTTCCTGTATCCACTTCTAAGGTTTATGCAGACATGAAACATAAAAAGAAATTGACGGGTATATGCAAAGGAAATGTAGAGAATACATGACATGATATGAGAAGCTTAGCACTGCTATGTGATGACAGTATACAGTTAAGGGCAGTAAAGTCTGAGTTAGCGTGAAAAGTATATGGAAGATGATAAGTAAGCGATTATGAAAGTATTATATATATATGAGAAATGACAAAAATCTGTACATGCTATATGTGTTATATGCATTTGTATAAAAGTGTGGTGACTCTTAATAGAAGTCATATTCCCACTAAGCGTAAAGCTTAGCACGGGTGTTCAATCCGTGTAGGTACGAAAAATCGAGAGACGGGGCAATCCATCGGCGGTCAAAGGTCACACACCGATAGGTGCCACTTGGAAGACCTTTAGGTGACATTTTGTATATGAAATTTGTAAACCAATGTAAATATTGTAAATGTTGAACATTTCCATATTTGGAGCTTGTATATATATTTTGTAATCCACATTTACTCTGAGAATGTAATACAAGTTAATTGTTCTTTTATTATATGAATATGCAAGTGTAAAAGGTTATAAGTATGATAAAAGAGTGACCCTCGCTTGACATCATGCTAGAGTTGGGGCGTCAGTTTAAGTGATATCGAGCATCCGGTTTAGTTGGACACATAATCGGGTCGGATCGGAGAAAGGGTGTCACAACATGCCTCTACCAAAACTAGGTGCCTCTATAGGACATGCCTCTACTAGAACTAGGTGCTGCTGTAGGCCCTTATCTCCTTCCCCTACCAATAGAACTATACACTGATTCAGCTTGATTGTCTCTAGCTCTTTTACCTGAGGAGGAGCCTCCCCTCGAAAACCTTCTCTTCGAAACCTCTCCTTACTGCTTACTTAAGACTTTTCCACTTTCATAGCTACCTACACCAACTGATAGAAATTCACCTGTTGTAGAGACGTAACAGGTGGAAGATACTTCTTTATGGATTCATTTAATCCATCATATTTAGAAAACTAGTACATCCACATTAGGCCAACACAATACTATACATATACACTTCTAACTTATGAACTATTCCAGAAACACCTAAACCTAGGCTTTGATACCACTAAATTATGACGCCCCTACCCCATAACTATGGCAATTGAGGGGACACCATGCAGAGTTGAGACACATGCTTTGCCTTTGGAAAATAATTGAAACGGCTTCCGAGCAACAAGTAAAATGACATAACCATGCTTGAAACGATACGAGATTATAAAAGTCAAGACTACAAAATATAATCAAGTAAAACTACCACCATAGTGGTGTTTAAAAAGTCCTGTACATATGTTTGAGTCTAAAAAAAATCAATTGTATCAATACAAGTTTCATTATAACAAAAAATATTACACAACCACTTCTATTACAAAAAGAATAGGGTCTACAAAGGGAGACTCTTAAGGTTGTGTTGGCCTTGATGAACGCGGGGTGTCCTTGACAACTTCTTCAGCACCTACATGGATTAAACATCCATGCTAAGCTTATAGCTCAGTGAGGAAAATACATAAAAACAAGACCACTTATAACTATTCTCAAATACAGTAAATAAGCACTGCAATATTATTTCGATTCATTACATTTAACCATTTTCATGCTTATCGAGGTTCATATATATATATATATATATATATATATATATATATATATATATATATATATATATATACTCTGATCTGATACAATCAAGAGTGCGAAAGCCTTGAGAACGGGAAGTCTTATGCTTAATTAGGAATGCCGAAACACTAAACAAGAGTGTCGAAGCACTAATGTCTGATGTTCTGTCTGAAGTCACGAAAGCCTGCTTGAGCAAGGAAGTGCCATAACACTAAATAGGAATGCCAAAACACTAAACAAGAGTGTCGAAGCACTAATATATATATATATATATATATATATAGTATAATTACAATACAAGTGCGAAAGAAAGCCAGTCTTAAGCACTAATTAGAATCTTAGAAGCACTAAACAAGAGTGTCGAAGCACTAAACAGGAGTGACGTAGCACTAATCAAGAGTGTCGTACCACTAGTCTCTATTTATTCATGATCTGGTCTTAGTAGGCATACAATTATATGTGATTCAGAACATTTTACACAGGTCTAACCTCATTCATATTATTTTCTAAGTCAATTCTTATGACTGTAATTTCTTCATGCATATCAACATGTTCAAGTCATATTACTATCATGCATTAACAATGTATTTTTCCAAAGAGGCCAAATTATTTCTTCATGCATATCAACATGTTCAAGTCGTAACTATCATGCATTAACAATGCATTTCTTGAAAATCAATTATGGAAATGTTCTTCCCTTTAAAAATAGTTTTTCCTTCCTTGCACAATTTTAAAGACAAGCCGAGACATATTTTACCCAAACTTATTTCATGAAAGTTGTAATTCTATGAGTCTATTTTCAGTATAAATTAGAATTATCTAATTTGGATATTTATAACTTAACTTATGACCAAAATCCAGAACCTACCCAAGTTAAGAAATCAAAATCCGTATCTTCACTTCAGTCTCAAAAACGGGGAACTTAGGGTCAGAATTGCTTCTCAGTACATCCTATATTTTTGTAGGTCTACCTCTTAGGGTTCTCCCTCAACTAGAATAATCCAATTTGGAGTTCAGGAGGCCAAGTTATGGCCAGTACAAGAAAACGGGATTTGGGAAAATTTTGACAGTACTTCCCCAATAATTCAATCATATCCATTTTACACAAAATGGTCCTTAGAAAAGGATACTCCTAACACAATTTTGCAATACTTTCTTCATGAAAGTTGTTCTCATAAAAGTCTAAATTACACAGAAATTTTAATCACTGCATTTGGATCAACCTATTCAAAGATATGACTCAAACACTCAAGGCTGGTCTAAACGAACCTTAACTGACTAAAAATAGAGCTCCACTTTGATGAATTTCTTGGTACAATGGGGTCCAAATATGAATACACTTCCTTCATGAAAGTTATTCTACAAGAAGGCTAGTTTACCCAGAAATTAGAATAACTCAATTTGGATAAGTAAAACTCAACTTATGACTAGTATAAAAATACATTTTAGGGGCAGAGGCAGACACTGACTTCTTGTTTCAGAAAGTCTTATAGTCACCTTTTGGTCCAGGTTTCATTTAGATAATTCAAGATACGGGTCTCATGTCTCATACCAACCTAGAATCACTCAATTTGGAGGTCTACTGGCAAAGTTATGGCTAGACAAAGAGCAAGGGTCGGAAGAAAAAACGGACAGCACCTCCGAACCATACGAACCCTAACTCATTTTTCACACCAAACTCCTCCATTGAGGATCCAAAACAAAAGCTATATTCTTAACCTAAAGTAGAAGAAAGGAGATGCAAAGCCTTAACCAAAATTCAAACCCTAAATCAAAATATACCCATGGATGGAGGAAGTTAGGATTTTCCAAACCTTGATTCTTCTTCTTCACTTCTTCTTCCTTTCTTCTTCACTTTACTTGAACAAGTGGAACCTTGAAATGGACAACAAGCACACTAAAAAAAAAAAAAAGCCTTATTCTCCTCCAACGGATGCCCTAACTCTCACTTTGCCCAAAATGAAATCCTCCCTCATTCAAAGACAAGTTTTGATCTTATCTCATTTGTTATAAGGCCATGTTTGGCAAAAATTTCATTTTGAAGCAGTTTTCTCCTTTCTTGTTTAGTCCTCGGAGTTCATTCATTTGTAGATCCATATCATTATTCCATAATAGCGTATAATCTTCTTACATAATGTCCTTTGAGTCCTTATTTTGTAATTGACCATTATACCCTTGACTTTTGAATAAATTCTGGGTTTATCATTTTTTCACTCTTAGCACTTAAATTCCGGAAAAATACAAGTTTTACTTTTAGTATACCTCTAAACTGTAATAAACTACTAGGGTATAATTTGGGGTGTTACAGTTGTAGAGCTAGAAGAACAATCTCAGGGACAAGAGACTATTCTGAAAGCAATCTCAAAGATGCCCGGACCACAGAGATCAGAACTGACTTCTCGATTCATCAGGCAACAAGCTATTGAGCTCCACAAACAACTATCAATTGAACTCGGGGGGCAGCTGATGAGTCCTAAACTCATCTATTTTTAATCCATTTTTTTTGCAATTTTAGAAGTTTATAATTGATTTGAATGCTGAATTATGAAATATTCACCAACTTTGTGTTTTGCAGGTTTTTAGTGCAAAAGAGACAATTCCAGCAAGAAAAGCATAAAATTAGCTAAGGTAAAATTATCGCGACATAATTTCAGAATGTCGCTACATAACCTCAATAGAACTAACAAAAGCTATGTTGCAACAATAAATTCTATGTCGCAACAATGTTGAAGTTGAACTCAAGGTTAGAAGTGAGCTATGTCGTGACATTTCACAACTTTGTCGCGACACAAAATGAGAAAGATTGAATAATAAATGTTGCGACAAAGAAATGAATGTTGCAACATAATGATAATCAGAAGACAGAACTTTGTCGCAACAATGGATTTTTGTGTCGCGACAATGATTGAAAAGTTGTTGAAGAAGAATGTCGCAATATTATTTGCTTTGTTGGGACAATGATCAAGCAAATGACAATAGAGTTTTGTATCAACAATCAAATTTATGTCACAACATAAAAAGTTGTAGAGTTAAAGATTTATGTCGTGACAAAGGAAAATTATGTCGCGACAGAAAAGAGCAATGAGACAAGTTAAGACAAGTTTATTCTGACAAGATTTAGAAATATTTATAAAAAACAGTTAAAGCTATGCAGCAAAGATGAGAAGGAAATATGTCGTGACATAGCAAGTTTAGATGGCATGCTGATAACAGATTATGCGACATAGAAAATATATGTGGCGACAACAACAACATGCAACTATGAGGAACTCTGTCGCGACAAAAGATAATATTCTCGCGACAAAGGTTGAGATGAACCACAAAAAAATGTCGCAACATAGCAAAGAATGTCGCAACAAAGTTGAAAAGCTGAAGGCAAAAATACTTATCGCGACAAAGAAATTTTATGTCGCGACATAAGATGAAGAGAAGAGAACAGAAAACTGTCGTGACACAGTGTGAGCAAAAGAATGGTTTATGTTGCGACGTTTCAAAATTATGTCGTGACATAAAACGAAGCTGAAAGGTAGGAAGCTTGTCGCGACAAATAAATTTCATGTAGCGACATTTTTCAAGAGCAACAAGGAATGACAAGTTGGTTACAACAGAGTTTTTATGTCGCGACACAAGACACTTATGTCGTGACAATTCTTGAAATGACTTCATGACATTTTAGAGTCGTCGCGACGAGGAATCAAGAAGGCTGACAAAAACCATGTCGCTGACCGGAAAAGCGCAATCCACGATAGTGGGGCCGCAAGATGACAACTATGTGGTAACAAGCATAATATTGGACTAGAATTTTGGGGATCCACAATTTATTATGAAGTGCGATATTATTTGAAAATATATAAATAAAAGCATTTAGGGCGCGTGTTTGTAGCTTCCGTAAACCGGAACTTTTGGGTACTTGGGAATCTCATATATATTATTTTTACTTTTATTTTATTTTTCTTTTATTTTTTATTCGTCAATTTAGTCTTAACTTAGTTTTTTTTTTTTTTCCGGATTGAACAGTGATCTGATGTGAAGTTTTGAGCTGGGTTTATTGTAAAATCTTAGTTTTCATTACTGTCTAAATTGAATGAAATTTGGAGAATTTATGGTGTTCATTTATTTCGATTCTTCAATCTCGGTGAAGTTTCTGATTAGTTAGTCAACATTGAATTTATGACCAATTTTGAAAGACTGAGCTCCCTCTGGGAATGAATCGATGTTAATTATTAATTTTCTGGATAACTTGAAAGAACGTCATAGTTTGAAATCTTGAATTTATTTGATTGGTGTTGTTCTTGAAATTACTTGTTCAGAATATTAGTAGTGTGTACCAAGAAAAGGACTGTATCTTGCTCTGATTTCCAGGAGGCCTTCTGAGTGACATAGAGATGGAGAATCCTGAGAATATTGAACAGTTACTTGAGGGTATGTTAGACTAATATTATGGAACTAATGAACTCTGAAGGACTACTTCGATAAATCACCAATTTACTCATGGTGTGAGGATTAGTTGGATGATATATCAATTTAGTTGATCAGAGGTTTCTCCTCTTTCTGATGAAATAATCTTGATCCCGTGTTAACAGAGATCTAATCAAGGAGATAGAGAATTTGATTCAATTAGATGGATGAGATACTAATTAAATTGCGGAAGGCTTGCATTACCTTGTCTATAGGGGCAAGAATTCTTTAGTCCTAAGATTCGTGTGTGAAGTATTGAGAAGGAAAAATACCCAGATCTTAGAAAGAGGATTATATTAACCACAAATGGCAGTTAGACTCGTAATGAAGGAACATGAAAATCTAATTAGTGAAATGTATAGTGTGTGGAGAAATCAAACTATAATCCTTGCAACTTTGAGAGATTCGTAGCTATTGATGGCTGAACCATGTTACAAAATGATGCATAAATTGATAATTATACATTGAACTATTTCCTAGTGTTACTTACCCAGTGAACCTTCAAATCCAATTATTTTAAATTCTTCATATACGGTTATAGAATTTTAATTAGTTCTTATAATTCCTTTAGTTTAAAACCAAATCAATTTTAACTTTGGAGTTTAAATAGTAAGGATCTTGAGTAGATGGGGTAATTGTTCTTTAGATTTTTCATTAATCCTCATGGGAACAATATCTGGACTTAAATTACTTTTATTACTTGTATGACCTGTGCACTTGTAGTGAACTGGACCAGAACACATTTTCATACAAAGCAACACATATTTATTATTCTTGGATCTCAACAAGTTTTTTTGGCGTTGTTGTCAGGGACTGATTTAGTTATGATAGCAATGTCAGAAAATTATCCAAACAAAAATGTCAAGATCTAGTTATTTTTTGTCTATGTTAAAAATCTAATCAACAAGTTTTTGGCGATGTTGCCAGGGACGGGACATTAGCCTCTAGTAGCCGAGTTGAAGATTTTGTTGGTATAGTTTGGTCAATCAACAAGTTTTTGGCACCGTTGTCGGGGATAAACATGAGATCTAAATATCAATATTCCAACCAAAGAAAGAATGGCTAATTTGGACATTTTTATCTATTTTATCAAAAAATTTAGAAAATTACAAAAATAGTTTTAATTGCAGTAGTTGAGAAGGCTATTGAAAATCTTTTATGAAGCTTAAATTGAATATAGCTATTTTCCACATATTTAATTTGATCTTAGTGTGTTTCCATTTTAGGAAGATTTTACATGCATAGAAAACTGGAAGCAAAACTACTGCCTTTGGATACAGATTGGAAAGAACATTGAGAAATCCGAGAAAAGTGAAAAGTGCTGAATCAACAACTCTGGTAGAGTAGAGAGAAATGATGCAACCTGTCACAGAAGAAGCAGTAGCAGAAAGACCTCAGAGGAAAATGACTATGGAGAATTTTTGGAGGCCAGTTATTCAAGATGAATACTCTGCTATGAGACAACCTGATAGAGGCCAATAATTTTGATTTTAGGCTAGCTTTGATCACAATGGTACAACAACATCAATACACTGGGCATCCTAGTGAAGATCCAAATGAGCATATGGGAAGATTTCTACGGATGACAAACATAGTGAAGTTGAATGAGGTTAGACCTGAGGTGATCAAGCTGCAACTATTCCCTTTTTCATTGAGAAATGTGGCAGCTACTTAGTTTGAATCACTTCCATATGGGTCAATGAATAATTGGGAAGAGTTAGTGAGCTTGTGGCTTGATTCTTTCATACGCGCCCTCACTTTAGAAAAGGAGAGGGAAATCATGGTGTTGAACAAAGGAGTGATGAAGAAGTCTCTACCTTTGCATGGGGAAAGATTCAAGCGATTGCTGAAAAGATGCCCAATGCATATCATTGATCTAACTACACAGATGGACATCTTTTATCATTCTATGAACTACACTTCCAAGGGCATAATTGATGCAACATGCTGTGGAGCATTTAAAAGAAAGAGTGTAGAATAGGTAAGACAACTAATTGAAGATCTTTCCAAATGCAACTATAGAGTTCCATCTAAGACTTCAAGGAGTAGCAACAGGCTAAAAGGAGGAGTGATAGAGTTGAACAGAATGACTGTCATAGAAGCAAAACTAGATGCATTGATGAACAAGATGGGAAACCAAGAAAGAAGAATGCACTTACCACATGAAGTGGGAACAGTTGAAAGAAATGAGTAGAAAAGTAGTGCTGAAGAAGGATTAGCCCATGAGGGTCCTTATCAAGTTGAGGAGGCATAGTTTCTCAATGCTAATAGAAGCTACAATTTTAAGCCAAACCTCAACTTGCCTACACACTACACACCAGCCCTAAGAAACCATGAGAATTTCTCTTATGGACCTACAACACGACAAGCAGCGGAGGCCAGGACGGAATTATCACTTGACAACATGGTCAACATGGTTTCCAAGGATAGCAGTAGCAGAACAACCAGAGGGTTGAGAATCAAGGCTAGAGAAGCTTCATGGGAGAAAACAAAAGACTGTTGAATATACATGAAAAAAAGTTTACTTGCTAAGCTAGCGACATTCCCGAGCAAACCTGACTATGTTTTAGGCCCAGACAAAATGGCTATACGAAAATGCGGAACCATAGTAGGGCAAGCGACCACAGCAATGTAAATACGGTCAAGGATGCCAGCTACAGCGATACAAAGAAGAATCCTAAGGATTGCATGGTGGTGACTCTAAGAAGTGGAAGAGAGATAGAAAGCAGAAAAGAAAAAGAGAAGAAGACTGAAAGAGAAGAGAAAGAAGAAATTGGAAGAGAATTGAAACAGTACAGTTAAGAGGTTGTTGAAGAAAAGAGAATAGCAAAAATGCAGCAAAAGCAACAAGTTGAAGAGAGAGATCTAAGGAAGAAGGAAGAGGTTCAAGCTTACAAGCCTCAAGTCTCATTCCCTCAGAGGCTACAGAAGGCTAAGTTAGAAGAGCAATTCTCTAGATTCTTGAACATGTTCAAGAAAATAGAGGCTAATATCCGTTTTTCAGAGGCACTTACTCAAATGCCTCACTATGCTAAATTTATGAAGGATATATTGAGCAGAAAAAGAAAATTTTTCAAAGAAGGAGAAGTGAGCCTGGCAACAACCTGCAGTGCAGTTATCCAGAGGTCTTTACCAATGAAAATGCAGGATCCAGGTAGCATCAACTTGAAGCCCTTATCTGTAGTCGAAAGACTAAGTTTGAGGGAGCTTACTCCAACAACCATGACCCTGCAGATGTCAGACATAACCTTAGCTCAACCTGAGGGCATTCTTGAGGATGTGCTTATCAAAGTGGGAAAGTTCATTTTTCCAGTGGACTTTATGGTTATTGATATTGAAGAAGACAAACAAGTCTCACTGCTGCTAGGAAGGCCTTTCCCTTACTCTGAGAACGGCTTTGATAGATGTGTAGAAATGAGGCTTACTTTAAGGGTTGGAGGTGACGATACGCTAAATCTCAATCACGGTGTGAAACAACGGAGATTTGATAATATTGATTGTAAGATTGTAGAAACAAAAGTTCCCATCAGTTTTGAACTGATAAATGATTGTAAGATTCAGAGTTCAATGAATGAAAATGAGATGAATTTCCAGTGTCTTGATGTTCTTGATGTTGAATTTTTGAACTCCAATTTTGAATCAAAATAGGCAGTACTCGGTATTAATGAAAACAGTGCAAAAAAATCATGTAGTAATGAGAAGAAAGCAGAAGAAACAAAAACAAGTTCAGAAGGGTTAGCATTGAAGGAGTTACCCAATCATTTGAAGTATGCTTTCTTAAAACCAGAAAAAGCGAGACCTGTTATTATATCAGCTGCATTGACTAAGCTTGAAGAACAAAAACTATTGGAGATTCTCAGAAAATACAAGGAAGCAATCGCTTGGTCTATAGAAGATTTGAAAGGAATCAGTCCTTCTATCTACATGCACAAGATCCTTTTGGAAGATAATGCAAAGACTTCCATTGAACATCAATGAAGGCTGAATCTAGTGATGAAAGAAGTTATCAGAAAAGAAGTACTGAAATGGTTGAATGCAGGCTTTATATATGCAATCTCAGACAGCCCTTGGGTGAGCCCAGTTCATGTGGTTCCCAAGAAGGGTGGATTTACTGTAATCAGAAATGAGAAGAATGAATTGATTCTAGGCTTGTGACATGATGGAGGGTATGTATAGACTACAGAAAATTGAATACTGCTACAAGAAAGGATCATTATCTTCTCCCTTTCATTGACCAAATACTGGACAGGTTAGCAGGACACCCACATTACTGTTTTCTTGATGGATATTTTGGATATAACCAGATTGCCATAACCCCTGAGGATCAGGAGAAGACTACATTCACATGCCCTTATGACACCTTTGCTTTTAGAAGGATGCCTTTTGGATTATGTAATGCTCATGCCACTTTTCAAAAGTGTATGATGTTTATGTTTTCATGGATGATTTCTCAGTATATGGATCAAGTTTTGAGAAATGTTTAGAAAATTTGGAAATAATACTTTAAAGGTGCCAAGACAAAAATCTATCTCTGAATTGGGAAAAATGTCATTTCATGGTAACAGAGGGCATTGTCTTGGGGCACAAGATTTCTGCAGCTAGGTTAGAAGTGACCAAGCAAAAGTTGTTATTATAAAGACTCTCTTGCCACTGACAACAGTTAGAGGGATAAGAAGTTTCCTAGGACATGCAGGATTTTACAGAAGATTTATAAGGGACTTCTCAAAAATATTTAGACCATTATGCAGATTGCTGGAAAAAGATGCGAAGTTTGATTTTGATGAATCATGCAAAGCTGCATTTGAAGAAATTAAATCCAAATTGGTTGAAGCTCCCATCATGGTAACACCTGACTGGAACAAGGAGTTTGAAATAATGTGTGATGTCAGTGACTATGCAATGGGAGCAGTATTGGGATAAATAACTGAGAAGATATTCAAGGGCATATACTATGCTAGGAAAACCTTCAATGAAGCATAAGAGAATTACCCTACCACAGAAAAGGAGATGTTGACAATGGTGTTTGGTTGTGAAAAATTCAAGCCTTACATATTGGGGTCCCATGTTATAATACACACCGATCATGTTGTTATTAAATATCTGATGGCAAAGAAGGATGCCAAACCAAGACTGATCATATAGGTATTATTGCTGCAAGAGTTTGATTTAGAAATCAAAGACAAAAGGGGAAGTGACAATGTGATAGTTGATCACTTATCTAGACTGGAAAAGAATACTAAAGAGGAAAAGGAAATTGAAATAGCAGAGAGCTTTCCTGATGAGCAGCTATTTGTGTTATTAGTTCAAATACCCTGGTATGCTGGTATTGTGAATTACTTAGCTTGTGGAATTATGCCACCTGAGTTCAACCACCAGTAGAGAAGGAAATTGAGAATTGATAATAGATTTTATATTTGGGATGACCCATTATTTTCAAAAGAGGAGCAGATATGATTATCAGGAGATGTGTACCATAAACAAAATAAGGTGAAATTATTAATAAATGTCATGCATCACCATATGGAGGACACTTTGTAGGAGATAGAACAACCCATAAAATTCTCTAATCAGGTTTTTATTAGCCTACTCTATTCAGAGACTATTTTGAATGGGTAAAACATTGTGATAAATGTTAGAGAATGGGCAAC
This sequence comes from Tetrastigma voinierianum, assembly GCA_016808115.1. Lineage (NCBI taxonomy): Eukaryota > Viridiplantae > Streptophyta > Magnoliopsida > Vitales > Vitaceae > Tetrastigma > Tetrastigma voinierianum. The sequence continues at coordinate 52,878 of JAEQBH010001129.1, forward strand.
ATAAGCAGAAGAAATGAGATGCCTTTGCAGGGAATCCTGGTGGTGCAGATTTTTTATGTATGGGGAATAGACTTCATGGGACCTTTCCCATCCTCATTTAGAAATCTTTACATTCTCTATTTGTGGATTGTAATATCCCAATGGGTGGAAAGCGATAGCTTGTCCCGAAAATGATGTATCGACGTTAGTACAGGTTCATTCAAAGAAACATTTGAGCAGATTTGGAGCACCCAAAACAATCATTAGTGATGAGGTAAGTCATTTTACCAACAAGGTTTTTGCAAAACTCATGAACAGATATGGAATTATACATGTAATGGGATTGGCTTATCACCCTCAGCCAAATGGGCAAGCTGAGATTTCCAATAGGGAGACAAAGAAAATTCTAGATAAAATAGTGAACTTAAGCAGAAAAGACTGGTCTTTAAAGCTAGATGATGCATTGTGGGCTTATAGAACTGCTTACAAAACTCCCATTGAAATGTCCCTATACAAAATTGTATTTGGAAAACCTTGTCATCTCCATCTAGGACTCGAATATAAAGCTATGTGGGCCATCAAGAAACTGAATTGTGATTTTCAAGCTACTAAAGAAAAGAGATTACTGCAAATGAATGAACTGGAAGAGTTGAGAAATGAAGCTTATGATAATGCTAGGATCTACAAAGATAAGACAAAGAAGTGGCATGATAAAAAAATTCTAAGGAAAGAATTCAAAGCTGGAGAACAAGTCCTATTATACAATTCTAAGCTCAAGCTGTTTCCAGAAAAAATGAAGTCAAGATGGAGTGGTTCTTACACAGTAGTAGCAAGTACACCCTTTGGAGTAGTGACACTAAAAACTGATTATGGAAGTGAGTTTAAAGTGAATGGTCAGAGATTGAAGCATTATCTTGGAGGAAACATAAATGAAGATTAGTTCTAGATTTTGAAGAGAGGAGAATTTTGCTGAAAGGAGAACATTTTGCGGCAAATGTCTAGCTAAAGACAATAAATTGAGCATCTTCTTGGGAGGCAACCTAAGAAAATTTTAATTTTCATAGTTAGCTTGCTTTTCTTAAATTTTGTGTGTTTGAAGTTTAGTTTTAATTTTGTTTGAAATTTTCTTTTGTAAATTTTGTTAATTTTTCAGAACAATGAAGCTGTATTAGAGATGGATATTATTTGGAATCATTCCTTCTCAGACTTATCAGGCAGAAAGTGCTACAAGGGGGAGTTTCTTTTTTTCCTTAACTGTCCTTAATGAGAATGCATAGTTGAAGTTTGGGGGAGTGTGAATTTTTTAGAGCAAAAAATTTGAAATAGCTTTGTTGTGCTCATTCCTTGACTACCTTGATGATAATCATATTTAATTATATTAAGTGAAGAAATGAGATGTGTTGTTCATACTTGAATTGAGGTTCTTTGATTATTAGATGTGTCTTCACAAGTATGATTTAAGTGGGATGAATATATTGCATACTATATTGTGTGTGTAGGTTGAAAAATGTTAATTGTGCAATTTTGAGGAAAGCCATAAGATTGTCGCGACATTATTCCGACTATGTTGCGACATTGGTTCTGTTTGTCATGACAAATAATGGACTAGTCCTTTTGAAGTCACAAGAAATTATGTCGCGACATATTTCTTTATGTCGTGACTCTATTTAAATTAAGATGAATGAATTAGGTTGCGACATTATTCCTCTTTGTCGCGACATAAGTACACTTGAACAACATATTTTTATGTCACGACATTCTTACTCTGTCGTAACAAAATATTGACCTAGCCTTAATTGATTGCAGAAAATATGTCGCGACATTATTGCTTTATGTCGCGACATAGGATTAAAAAAGCGAATAAACCCTAGGCTAGCATTTTTCACGACATTTAAAGAAGGCACAACAAAACATTTGGCCATAAATAGTTAATGTTGAAATCTGAAAGGCCACTTTCCTCGTAACCCATCAACCCACTCATCTTCCTTCACAAAATCTCTCTCAGCTCCTTTCGAAAACCCTAGATTCCCAAAACCATATTCTGACCATGTCTGAGCCATTGCGCCTTGTTCCTAACTTGAACAAAATGATGGAAGAGTACGTAGAGGGCGAGGAAGAAGAAGTTGAAACTGATCGGGGGAATGAGTGCGGGAGGGAGAGAAATATACGGAAAGCGAACGAGGCTTGAGACAATAGTGAAGAGACCGAGGAAGAGAAAAAATGGCGAAGTTGGAGCTGAGCAAAGGGAGGAAAAATCAAGCGATTTGGTTTCAGAGCATGCTTTTCGCTTGGAGGGACAAGTTGCAGCACAAGGACTTCATTGGCGAAAGAGGCTTTTAGTAGGTTAATCTCACCTTTCCAAGAAATAATTGAGAATAGAGGATGACACCTCTTATGTGAGCACAAGGCTCCTGGATTTGTAGATGTGGGGAAGGAATTCTACTCGAACATGGTAGGGATGAAGGAAAAGATTGTGTATGTCAAATGTAAATGGATATTGTTTAGCAGGGAGAAGATCGACCAAACTTTCAATCTAAACGAGAGAAAGAATGGTTCGAAGTTCAAGAAACTAGTAAAAGAACCATATTTCCAGAAGATTGTTGATCTGCTGACTAATGGGAAAGGGAAATGGAATGCCACAAGGAAGAATACCCATGAGTCCATTGCAAGAGGACCGTTGACTGAACAGGCCAATGTCTGGTTTTATTTCATTTGCTCAATCATTTTACCTTCTAAACATTTGAGTACAGTCATGGAGAAGGAGGCAGTACTTTTGCATGCCATCTTGAAAGGATACAAATTCAGTGTTGGGAAAATAATAGAAAACTCAATTTTGAGTTATTACAGAGGCAGCTACAGAGGACGAGTACCTCATCTAGCACTAATCACAAGGCTGTGCATTTTAGGCGGTGTGGAAGGAGACTGGGAAGAAGAGGAGACAAGTCTTAAGACTTCACCTTTGACATTGATAAGGATAATTAAGGGGCCAAAGAACAGAGGCGGGGCAAAAGAAGCAAAAGCTGAAAGAGAAGAAGGAGATAACATAGAAATCGATCAAATACAGTTTGAGACGGCAGCTCAAGAGCATCAACAGAGGCAAAGAAGTTTGAGCCCCATTTTGACAGTATTCCCAGACTTAAGACAAATCCATCAGGAGCGGTGAGAGCTCGGGGCATCATAAGTAACATCGAAATTGATGGAGATCTTTGAAAACTATGAGATAAGAGATCTGAGGAATAGCAATTTGAAAGTCCAACTCCAATTGAGGGACGAGTACATGGATGCAGAGTTGAGAAGAAGAGATCAGATTTGGAGGATGCACTCAAACAGAGGGACGAGGAATGGAAGAATAAATTGGAACATAAAGAAAAATAATTGAGTGAAGAACTCAAGGCTAGGGAGAGAGCTTTCATTTCCGACCAGCTTAACAGGGATAGTGAACTGCTGAATATCATGAAGAAAAAAGAGGATGTTATGGAGCAGAACATGCTGCAAAAGGCAGATACCTTCAGTTACTTGTATAAAGAACATCATAAGGAAATAAGGCTCCTCATAGAACAAAGGGACAAAGAAATGGAAGCAACCTTAAACTATAGGGAGAAATTATGGATGGAAATCTTAGACATGATCAACAATAATTTTATCAAAATGTACTCTACCCAAGGAGAATTTGAGGGAACCCTAAATTCCATAGGGCAAAGAAAATATGATCTTATTAAGAAAATGGCTATTTCCATGGAGTGGTCTGTATTCAACAAAGAAGAAGGTAGCAAGATTAAAAGACCACCAGTCCAATTCCCTGAATTCTCTCATTCTTCTGCTGGTTATAAGTTAAAAACCAGTGAATCTGAACCGTCACAATAAGAACGATAGAAGAAAAAAATGATTACACTGTTTTTCCTCCTTATTCCTCATGCTTTGTGACTGAATCTCTTGTACAATAAAACATCAATGAAAAATATTTTGCAAGAATTTGTGTCCATTCTCATCTTCCAATTCTCTTGTGTCTATTTTATTTTTCATTCCTTGATTTTAAATAAGTAACAATTGGTGACTTTTAGTGTATAGCTTTGCTGAATAATGGAGAAACCAGCTTTCCTGGGTTGATTTGTTGTATTGCTGTGAATTGTTTGGTAGTATTTGAATGATGATGGAATTGAATTGTTGTAAGACCCGAGAAATTCCAATTTATGGGAAAAGGGCAAAATCGTAATTTCAATTATAAAATTGTAATTTCGGTTAAAAATCCAGAATTTATTCTCTAGATCTCGGATGACAAAAAGGATTTCATCGTTGGAATCGTCTCACGAAATCTAGCTAGCACGTCAAATTTCGTCAAATTCCGAGACAGTCGGAGTTGGCACATTTTTCGAGGCATCACGGTTCGGGTGTCGTAAAACGATTTTCGATGCGAGGAAAGTCACATATAACAACATTGCTCCTTGTGCGTAGAGTGGTATGAATAGAGGAGTAGTGAGAGTAGACGGCCGAGTAGTCTTAGAATATCAGCGGGAAAGAAGGACTTAATGGTCATTTTGAATTAGATTAAATGATAATGAGACAAAACACTCAATAGTGTTTGTCTCTTACATTCAAAAAGGGAGCAAAAAACGTGAAAGGAGATGAGGGGAGGTCTAGTAGCTGCAGAAGACGGAAATGGAGGTTTTAAGAGAGAGAAGGACCTCGTACTCTCTGGGAATCTGACGAATCCATTGTCCCGGAGTGCGTCGGAGTGAGAAGGAAAGCTGTTCTACGCGGAAAGGTCTACGCGTGGACTCCGGTTTTGAGAGTTTTTTACAAACTCCAAGAGGTAGGGGTTTCTTCCTACTTAGGTTTTACACTTTATTTAAGTGTTTTTCAATGTTTCGGTTGATTTGAGGCCTTGAATGGCCGTTTGATCGGTCCCAAAACTTGGGACTTAATTATTGGAAATTTTTGAAATCCATTTGTGCCCCGTCCATCCTTTGGGCGGTGCATTGGGTTGATTAATTGTGTAATTTGTGAAATAAATCATGTATTAGTGGAATGGCTGGGAAATGTTTGTGAAACCCGGAGTTTACAAAGTGAACTATGGTAGTGATTTTAGAGATAGTAGCGAGTTTCACTATTCAGGGAATAGTGTTCACAAAATATATTTGTGTGAAATGTGTTTGGTCGGAGTGATTCAAATTAAGTTGCAGTGTTTGATCATTAGCCCATGTGACTAATTTTGATGTGATGAAATCGTAATTACATAACATGATTGTGTGATTGAATTTTATGTGAATATATGCATGTTTTATATATTTAAATGTGGCATCAAACTATCAATGATTAATCATGCATTCCATATGCCTTTGGGAGCACCTTAGGATGATAGAAGTGAGTGCATGAGGTGGTCTAGAGTAAATGGTTTCGGAGGATTGTCTAAAACTAAAAATGATCGGTGGTCCATAAATATCAATGCGTGAGGAGCGGCTTGATTGATATACATCGGAGGGTAGTCATAAATAGCCATAAATCGTCGAGAGCGGTCAATCGATATATACACATCGGTTGTCCACAAATAAATAAACATAATAGATTCTCATACGAGGCTTAGGCGAGTGAAGTCGATGAGGACTCGAGTGCGAGATGATCGGTTAATTATTCAAGTAGGATCATGCATTTTCTTGGATGTGTGTTTATTTTGGAGCATTGCCTTGCCTTAGGTGGAGAGTGGCCCGCCCAGGGTGATTCCACTGCAGGCATTAGCTCACACGTCGAGGAATGCTATTTTGCAGTGCGGGAGCGTGCGAGGGGACGACTCATCCTAGAGACTAAGCTTTAGAAGAAAGCCGGATTGTGGCTTTGGTTTATGATGTATGACATGTATTAGAATTCTTTAATTTTAATATATGTGTTGTATAAGAGTAAAATTTGAACTCTTGAAACTATCGGATATATTTGGATATATATGTTTTATGAGTATTGTTCATGGGCCCAAGTGAGAACCGTTTTACTCGTGTTATTGTTATTTTGATGTTTGGGACGGGTTATATCGGGTGATGTATTTGGGTGAGTTCCGTACAAAGGAGACTCTGCGGTGCCGTGTCGGGTCCTCGGCATTCCACGAGTATTAAGCGAGGTTGACGGGTAGTCCACGAGGACCCCGAGGTTTTGGGCGTCACGGCAGTATTAGGCTTAAGTATGCGAATACCTAGGAGCTCGGGTTTGGGTATCCATGTCGCCGCTTGGGTGGTTTGATGTGGGAAGGTATGGGTATATGGAAACCTAGAGATTGAGGATTTGGAGGCTAGGCCATGAGTCGAGGCAAAAACATCACCACTTGGGTGGTTTGATGTTCGGTTTAGGTATGAGATTACTTAGGAAAATCACGGGACAAAAAACTAGGACACTGCATGCATGTGTTTGATGTGATTGTGTGATTTGATGAATTGTTGTGTGAATATCGTGGTCATAACATGATTATGTGTTGTGAAATGTTTATTGTGCTTAGTGATTCTTACATAGGGAAAACTTTGGGAGTTTTCTGATGAAGTAAAGCTGGAAGAATAAAATAAAAAGAAATAAATTTTAGAAATTTATTTAGTGTTGGATAATGAAATCGAATTTTAATAAATTTGAATTGAACACTTGAGTTGAGTATTTATAGAAGGAGGCTTTGAGAAGTGCGGATCATTTTCGAATTAAATGAAAAAAATAAACAAAAATAAAATTTAAGCGATTTATTTGGTTTATTGAAAAATGAGAAAAAATAAATAAATAAGATTGGAGAAAATTTTTTTGGTGTAAAGCTGAAAAGAAATTAAAAAATAAAATTATAAATTTATTTGGTTATGAGGTGGAAAAATAAATTTCCTAGGTTTTACAAGATTGTAAAATTAGAAGAAAATAAGTAAAATAAATTTTTATAAATTTATTTGAGTATTATGGAAAATGAAAAAAAAAAAAAAAAAAAGGTGTATGTATATATTTTTTAATTTTCAGTATTTGAAAATGAAAAAAATGAAGCGAAAAGAAAAATAATAATAATAAATTTGAATTAGAAAATGATTTGGGCTCTTGATTGTATTGCAAGAAAGGCATTGTATTTGATATAGTGGCGCGGATGTCGCGAGAAGAGAGGTGTGCGAGTGGGTCGAAGTGTATTGCAATAAGAGCGGTGGCTGGCACGAAGCGTATTGCAATACGAGTTTATTGTATTGTGATCGGGTGTCTTGGGGTGATGGAGCCAGCGTATTCTGGTACTCACGGTGTATTGTAGTGAAAGGGCATGAGAGGCAATTTTGTATCGCAATACAAGGCGGAGTCTTGTGACGGGCGCTAGGCGGCGTTGTTGGGCGCGCGAGTGCTGTGGCGGCTGGGTTAACCGTGCGGGCGTTGGCGCCGCGGCGGCCGAGGCGGGCGGCGGGGTTGGGCGTGCGGCGACGCGGGCGGGGGGCGCGCGCGGCACGCGGGCGGCGCGGGCGCGGCGTGCGAGGCGCGCGCGGGCGTCTTCTTGGGACGGGGGCGCATTGCGCCGTTGCACTCGGCACATTTTGACTCGGTTTGACTTCAGTATTGTTCTGTCAATTTTTTGGACGCATTGTTCGTGAGACCCGAGTTCACGAACTGCTGTTCATCTAAAGATACCGGAAATTTTTTTATTAAATTAAATAAAATGAAGAGTAAAATCCAAATAAAATTAGACAAAATTTTCGAAAAATAAAATTTTCAAATATGAAATTTTAGAGAATAAAATTTTTGTTGAAAACAATATTTTAAATGCAAAATTGATTGCCTTGCATTACTTGTAAATGCAAGGACAATGTACTCTGGCAGTGATTTATGTGTATGATTAGTGTCTGTTTGTGTTTATGCGCTAGAATCTTGTATTGAATTACTTCTTGTGTTAGTTGTATAGATGACTAGTCGGAGACGAGGGACGTAGAGGGCGTCCACGAGTGCGTCGGGCACCACAGTGTTGATCAATGGGCTCGCCGAGGGCGTAGGTATTACGGCGTGGTTATCATGGTGGTATGGCCGGGTGGGACGGGAAGATCTAGTAACCTCCGGAGGTTTAGGGCGCGTCATCCTCCCAGAGCATTCACGGGGAGGAGATCAATGGTGGCGAGACCATTGGTTCATGCGAATCGAAGGAGAAGGTGTTAGAGGCTATGGAAATTACCTCGACACTACCGAGGATAGACTAGGCGTGTTCGGCTAGAGTGAAGACCCAGCCTGGGTGATGGGCGGGGACCTCTAGGACCTTAGAGGGCCTTTGTGTGAGTTACTCCCACAGGGTTAGGGCGAAATAGGGATGATATGTCGAGGTTGCTAATTTGGAGATCCTGGGGGACTCTCACGGTAGACTGAGGATCATGGACATGTCGAGTTCGGTGCCTCATCTGGGAATGGATTGGGCGACGGCCTGAGGTCGTTATCGATTGTGAGCGTAGGAGGGTTACCACTGTACGCGGGCGCCCATACGTGTGGTATTTCGGGGGACAAGCATGATGGCTTACCCCAGACAATTATCTGAGTCAAGTATCGAGACAGTTAAGCGGGTTAGCTAGCGAGCCTTGGGGACGAGGAAGCCAAACTTAGATCTCTGCTCGGTAGTGTGCGAGTGTGTGGATGTTTTTTCCGGATAAATTTTCAGATTTGCCTCCGCGAGAGGAGTTGTGAAACGATTGTCGAGTTACACCTAGTACTTCACCCATCTCTATGACTCCATGGGATGGGCGCGGTTGAGTTACGGGGAACTCGGAGTCCGGCTACGGGGAGTTATTGGACAGGGTTCATTAGATCGAGCACTTCCGCATAGGCGCTCGGTTCTTGTTTACACCCAAGAAAAAGGTCGAGACCCGCCGTGCATTGACTAAAGACGAGTTGAGCGAGTTTATGATCAAGAATCAATATCATTCTGGGATTGTGATTTGTTTGATCGGTTGAGAGGAATGATCTACTCCAAAATAGACCTTACATAGTTTACCATGGTGAGGTTAGGAGACGGATATCCTAAAGACGGCGTTTAGGACGTTATGGGCACTTTGAGTTCACGGTGATGCCCTTTTGATTGTGAATGCCGGCGGCATTCATGGATCTCATGCATAGGGTATTCCAACCCTATCTAGATCAGTTCGTCGTAGTCTTCGTGGATGACATTTTGATCTACTCCCAGTCAGAGTGGGAGCATGAGTATCACTTGAGGATCGTTTTACAGTTGGTGAGAGACCATCAGCTATCACGCGAAAGTTCGGTAAGTCACGAGTTTGGCTTGCGAGGTGAGATTTTGAGACACGTGGTGTATCGGCATCGGGCGTGTCGGCGGGACCTAGAAGGTTGGTAGTGATGAGTTAGGAGAGACGAGATGTCAATCTTGAGATCTGTAGTTTCTTGGGATGGGTATTATAGGAGATTCGAGGAGAATGGGCTGAAGTTGTCCATTTAGGGCAGGATCGTAGGACTTCACCTCACGGGACGCGTGAACTTCCGTGGTTGGGGCCGTACGACCATAGAGAGATCGAGGATGCTCGAAGACTTTCGGGATCTTTGGTGTTGGTAGCAAGAGGGAGGATCAACCTTCTTCTAGTTTGGGGAAGGCGAGAGGCCTTCACTCGGGGATTTCGGGACCGGGGCCCGAGATTAGGCATTTAGTCGGGCGGGGCGGGTGATATGTTACTTATCTGCGACGGCACAGGCGTGAGCAGGATTGCCCCAGGCGGGATCGGGACTTTGGGACCGCGGTCCGGTTAGCTATAGAGACGGGAGAGTATCGGTTCATTCCTCCACACCTAGTGCGGGTCGGAGGAACCGGTTTCGGTTTCGGGGGTGCTAGCAGGCACTTCCGGCATCACGAGATGGGGCGGGAGGAATTTGGGTGTGGGTCGAAGTCAGAGTGGAATCGAATTGTCTGTGGAAGCATGGTGGACCTTAGGGTGGTAGAATATTGGTTGTTGATGTCGGGTTTGACATGGATGAGTTGGCTTGACTATCGTGTTGTTAGTAGTGGGACCTTAAGCTGGGTTGTCATACTAGACCATGACCTTGGATTTGGGCAGAGGTTAAGACCTTTAGAGAAGCGGTATGGATGTTCTTCCCTAGGGTGTAGGGTGAGAGTTGACCTGATAGGTCGGGATTATGAGTGAGAGATCTCTGAGATTCTGCTCATGGTGGACCCGGGATTGGGTGTCACAGTATGGCATCATTGAGTTTATGTGCACGGTAACATCGCGTCGAGTAGGGTGTGGGTGCACGGTACGGTCATTCACCACTCTTGATGAGTGTGGGTTGAGTTTGTCTTTAGGACTACGTTCGATGAAGACTCATAGTTCGATTCGATGGAAATGAAGAATAATTAGAGTGTGTTGGAGCCAAAGCAAAAAGAGGGCCATTAAACCTAAGGTGAGAATCTGGAGTTAGGGTGTAAGAGACCGAGGGGAATATCCTAAATTTATGTATGAATGTAAGAGGCTCGAAGTGTAAGCCGAAGAGTTAAGTTAATCGAGATGAAAACACACGGTCAGGCTATCACGTAGACTTAAAGTGGAGTGATAGGAGTCGGGAGTGACTCGAGATTTGGATACCCCTTTGGAAATTGCATTGGGTGTTGTTGAGCCGGCAAGGGCTCAGTATATGGATGTCATACGTGACATGAACTAGGTTGACGGTCCATAGGATTGTTAGTGATTGTGACCTTGGGAAGGTCAACGTTTACACACAAAGTAAGGGTTGTGTAGGGTTACACGTGGTGTGGATTATATACAGGTGTTAGAGTACATGCTACGAGCATGCGTCTTGGTTCTTAAGGGTAGATGAGCAATTGCTCTTAGTGGAATTAAGCCTCTGACGATGGTTATCGGCGAGTATACGAGGATGGCGCCGTATGAGGGCGTGTATGGGGAGGCCATGTAGATTCTGCAGATTATGATTGGACCAGAGGTGGAAGAGAGCTCCATCACGGGTCTGATGCGTTAGAGACACCTTGGAGAGGTGAGCTTGATCACGACAAGCGTCTTCTCGCGGCTCGGGCGCGGAAGAGGCTATCTGCGGATGTACGGCGTCGGCCAGCAGAGTTCGAGTTAGTGATCCACGATTTCACGCCCAGAGGTGATTCACAGAGAGAAGTGGTCGGGTTAGGCGGCGATGGGAAGCTATCGTAGGATTCATTGGGCCTTCGAGATACTCAGAGGGATGGAAGCCTTTATGGCGTATCGGTTGTGTTATGCCTAGCATGGCAGAGTGTCAGTGAGATTTCGGCGTCTCCGTGCTCGAGTATCTTTCTGGGATCAGGCTCATGTGGTGGATTGGGGCGGATTGAGGTTGACGATGGGACCTTTGAGGAGGGACCAATATGTATTTTGGATAAGCGAGTGATGGGTTTTTGCGACCTTGAGCCAGGTAGGTAGTGAGTCTTTATGGCGGCCTTATGGAGTGGAGGGTCGATGGGAGCGAGGACACAATGCGGGCCACGATCCGCCTCTTGTTTAGGGATGAGAGGAATTTCGTGGTTTAGTCGTTTAAGATTCAAATATTTGTTTACATGCATGGTAGAGTGCACGTTGCATATAAATGTAGTGATGTGATTGTCACTGAATTTCGGGACAAAATTCTTTAGGAGGGAGATGTGGGCAGAAATTCGATTCACGGGAAAGAGGGGCAAAATCGTAATTTCGATTACAAAATGGTAATTTCGGTTAAAAATGGAAGTTATTCTCTAGATCTCGGATGATGAAGCAATTTCGCCGTTGGAATCGTCTCCACCAATCCTAAACTAGCGTCGAATTTCGTCGAATTAGAGACGGTCGGGTTGGCACGTTTTGAGGCTCGATTCGGGTCTTGGTAAAGCAGATTTTCGATGCGACGAAAGTCACATATAACAAGTACTCATGTGCCATAAGTAGTATGAGTAGAGAAAGGATGAAAATGAACGGCCGAGATAGTGCCGAATATCAAAACTGGGAAAAGAAGGACTTAATGGTCATTTTGAATTAGACAATGATACCTAGACAAAACACTAATAGTGTTTCGTCTCTTTACATTCAAAAGGAGCAAAACGAAAGTGAGATGAGGAGGTCAGTAGCTGCGTAAGACGGAAATGGAGGTTTTAAGAGAGAGAATGACTTCCTTCTCTAGAATACCAGAACTGAATCGCGAATTGCCAAGTGAGAAGGAAAGTCGCTCTACGCCAGAGGTCTACGCGACCCGGCTGAGAGTTTTTTACAAACTCCAAGAGGCGGTTTCTTCCTACTTCTGGCTTTACACTTTATTTAAGTGTTTTTCAATATTTCGTTGGTCGAGGCCTTGAACGTGTTTGTTCGATCGGTCCCAAAACTGGGGACCGAATTATTGGAAATTTTGAAATCCATTTGTGTCAGCTCCATCACTAAAGCACCCGGCCGCGGTTGATTAATTCAGTAATTTGTGAAATAAATCACGCTGATTGAATGAGGCCGAAATGGCCGGGAAACCCGGTTCGAAGTGAACCCCAAGGATCCGGTGATTTTCCTGAATAGTACGAGGGTTTCACTATTCTCGAGAATAAAGGTTTCACAAATATATTTTGCGGTGAAAACGGTTTGGTCAGAGCGATTCAAGTCGAATTGCTCTTGTTTGATCATTAGCCCATGTGAGCTAATTTTGATGTGATGAAATGCGTAATTACATAACATGATTCAGCGATTGAATTTTATGTGAATATACGCACGCTATATATTTACACGCGACATGATCAGAATGGAATTGACATCATGCATTCCATATGCACCTGAGCACCCTAAGATGATAGGAGGAGTGCATGAGGTGAGTCTAGAGTGAATGGTTTTCGAGGGTTGTCTAAACCAAATGATCGGAGGGTGTCCATAAATAATATCAATCGGTCGAGACTCAATCTAAACTGATATACACTCCAGGTAGTCCATAAATACCATCAATCGTCTGAGATCTTTTCCCTAACTGGAGCATATACATATCGAGGGTCATTCACAAACAAATAAACATAATAATTCCCTACAATGCAGGCTTAGGCGAGTGTGAGGGAGCCGGTGAGGACCGGCACGAGATGACCGCTAGACATTCGGCAGGATCATGCATTCGCTTGGATGTGTTTATTTTGGAGCATCAGACCAGACTTAGGGTGGAGAGTAGCCCACTTGGGTGGTGATTCCACCACTGAGCACAGCTCACCTTGTCGAGGGATACTATTTTACAGGTACAGGGAGCGCGCGAAGGACTGCCTCATCCTAGAGACTGTTTTCTTAGAAGAAAGCCGGATTGTGGCTTTAGTCTATGATGTATGACATGTATTAGAATTCTCTAATTTTAATATATGTGTTGTATAAGAGTAAAATTTGAACTCTTGAAACTATTGAATATAGTTGGATATATATGTTTTATGAGTATTGTTCATGGGCCCAAGTGGTCGTTTTACTCATGTTATTGTTATATTGATGTTCGGGGATGTTATGCGTGATGTATCGGCAGAGCCCCGTACAAAGGAGATTCTGCCCGATTTTCGTGAAAAATGTCGGGTCACCCGACATTCACGAGTATTCCGCGGGTTGACGGGTAGTCAACGGACCCCCGGGTTTTAGGGTGTCACAATTGTTGTTGTGTTAAATTTCTTTGAATTGAATGGTTTGATTTAAATAAGCTTTTGACTTGTAAAATAGCATAGCAACATGTCCAGGAACCAAACAAAATTTTGATGGACAAAATTGGGGTAGGAGGAAGTGAATTAAAAAAAAAAGAGAAGTTGTTAAATTATCAATGAATGTGTTGAACTTCAAGAATAAGGAAGATTTCAACAAATTGATGGAACAAATAAGACCTATAATTATGTTTATGTGAACAATTTAGTTATTATGAATCCTGATAAACATTGCAATACATTGCAACTATGAAACAAACAAAGCCAGATTTGTGGACATCTTCTCTCGATCCATCACAGTTTAATCTCTTCCCCAATGTCCTAGAACTTGTTAGATTATTAGTCAAGGCCAAATCCCAGACAATACCACTAACAAGAAATGATATAGGCCACCCTTGGAAGTTTGAGCCTTTCAAAGCCTACCCTTATAATATGCATAAGCATATACATTAGTTTTTTATTTGAGCCAATAGCCAATTTCATCATCAACCAGCAAATGAAAAGCCTAGACCCTCCCCTTAAATATAATCCTACAGTAAAGAACCCTTATTTGCCCAGATTGCATGACAAATACATCAATGATAGAAGAGGACAAGTTTGGGGAAATATTATTTCAAATTATGAAAAATGATAAGAAGGGTTGAGAAAGGAAAATCAATTGAGATTAGGAAAGATGAAAAGAATGAAGAGAAGAAGTTGTGAAAAGAAAAGTATCAAGGTGGAATGAGTTTGGTTTTGTAGCCTTCCTCCCATGAAAAATTAAGTTCTTAGGGGTGTTTCAACACCTAGTACCCTAATGTCAATTGGTATGGAGCTAACCCAAAGTTTGTTAAGGGTGGTAGAAAGCTTAAAAAGGCAAAACATTGCACTATTCCATAAACCTTGATAGAAGATGAAAAGTGAAAAAGCTTCTAAGATGAGGAAGAGAGTCTATAGTCTAAAGGTGGTCAAGAAAAAATATCATACTAGAGAGTATGCAGAAAGATGCACCAAACCAAATGGGGATGTTTGAGAGTTGACATCAATGAAAAAAGTCAAGGATGCATAATGAAGGCAAGTATGTTAAGTTGAAGTGAAATCTGGGTAAAAATTGAGCCTAAATTGTCCAATTATCTACCCAATTACCCAAGCCACACATTATAAGCCTAAAAGACCTAATTGATCTTGAATGTGGTATATGTTTATATTAGTGGAGATTAATATGACAAACAAGCATATGGTCTTGATGAGTGCCCAAAACATTCATCATATACCCGTGTTTGATCACGTTTTCGGTTCATTTCATTTAGTAATAAGTGCGTTTATTGTCATATATCTGATACTCGACTTTTTGTGCATTTCAGGTGAAAAATGAGGCATTTTGAGGCTATGTGGAGATATGAAGAAAGAGATTGGAGAACCCAACCTCAACGTCGCAACGTTGAGGTCGTATGACGTGTAGCCTACATCAGCCAACATCACGACATTGCGACATCACGACGTCGCTCGGACTCACTCAACAAGAATTTTTAAGTTATAACAAAAAGGATGAAGAAATGAGATACGAAATGGAGAGGACTACATAGGCGTGGATCGAGAGATCACGAGCACTCCAGTATTTGTATTTTCTTTTTTTCTTGAACACCTAATGATTAACAACTTTATGATTGTAAAGAACAATATGATGTTCTAGTTTTATTTCTAGGGTTTTGTCTTACTGTTGTTACATTCGTATGGATTAGTTTTTGATTCAGTATATCTATGGATTTGTTATCGACTTGTTCTATTCTCTGTAATTTACCTACATGGTGGTGTTTGGCCAACATCAACATGCTTTTGCCTGAAATCTAAGATCGAGAGATAAAGGTTCCCGGGGATCCGGGTAGAGTGACACTTGGTCAATCAGAGAGTAGAGATCTCCCAGTTCCAAGTATGGCGATTAGGGTTTAACCATTTAAGTGTCTCAGAGTTAAGGGTTGATGCAGATATGCGATAAACCCTACTAGCGAAATAGGCGAATATACCTCGAGATAGGATATCTCGTAGGTACAATCAACCTGCTAGCGTAAATCTGTTAATATACTGAATAATAAATTTTACATAGGTTATAATCCATTGAATGTAGCAAGAGGAGGCAAAACCTTAGTCCTCATTAATTGAATTAACAACTCATTTAGGATTAGCTTTTTGTTATATTTGCCATAATTCATTATGATTTGAGACCCATATAATAATCTAGAGCCAATTCCAGTATTCAACACACTTCTCCTTGTGGAAATGACACTTGACTAGCCACTATATTATGTAAACTCGACGCATATACTTGAGCGTGTGGACCTACGTTTTACATAAAATTTACACAACCTCTACGGAGCCCATCAAGTTTTTGACGCCGTTGTCGGGGAGAAGTTTTGTGTTGATATTGACAATAGCGCAGTTAGATATTACTCTGGAATTTATTTTTTTTCATTTTATTTTGTTTACACAAGTGCTTGTAATTTGGTCTCTGTGTTTGTGCATGCGATTGTAGTAAAGGTTACTGTGAGTGTATGCGAAGACGAGGTTAAGTTGAACTACTTCTGTTCGATCCTAAGCCAGAAAGAACATTACACCGATTATGTAGAGAACAAAGAGAAGCATGCCAAGGAAATCTAGCATTCATGCAAAATCAAGAAGGGCAAGATCAGGGGCAAGAGCAAAACAAGCCGCAAGGGGGACATAATGGGAATAATGGTAGGAACTATGCTCCCAGGACGTTTATACAAATTAGATGATCCGCTTATGCCGCTTAGAGTGAGTTCGCTTAACACCTACTTGTTCACCGCTATCCTAAGACCACCTATTCAAGCTAACAATTTTGAGTCGAAAAACAAGAACTCCTACAAATGCTTCAAAATTCGCCCACGGCTCGCAAGTGAGAATCCGAACACGCATTTGACAAACTTCATTGAAGTATGCAACACGGTCAAATACAATGGAGTAACATAAAAAAAATGCTTAGATTGAGATTGTTCCCGCTCTCACTGGGTGATAGAGCTAAACACTGGTTGACAAGCCAACCACCGTGATCGCATCTCATGGAATGATTCGGGTGCATAAATTCCTCGACTAGTTATTTCCGCCCTCCAAGATCGTACACAGCTTGGTGCAAGCGACAACACGTCTAGACAATTTGGGCGGGGAGAACTTAGTTGAAGCCCGGGAGAGATTTCTACGAATCGGTTACAGGTGTCCACATCACAGCTAATTGGGATGGATGCAACTCCACACCTTACAACACCGAAAGTGACTCTCCCCACCGTAATAATAGATGCCTCAACAGGGGCGCACTTATGAAGAAGACTACAGACCAAGCGTATGGAATCCTAGAGGATATGGCTACTAATAGTAACCAATGGCCCAGGAAGAGGATGATACCAAGGAAGACAATGGGAGGTACAAACACAGAAGTCTTGAGCAATTTGGTAAATCATGTTGCACAACTCATCAAACAATTACTAAGGCAACAAGGTGCTGTAAATGCTATCCAGGCTAATCCTTGGGAGATATGTGAATCATGTGGAGGATATACGCGACTATAGAATGTTAGTTCCGCCAAGTGACAATAAAGGTGCCTCGTGATGTGTCAAGATTTAACTGGTGGTCGAACTTTAATCGCACCAGAAACATGGTCGGCATGGGGGTAACATCTATTAGACCCAGAATCTGGGCCAAGGTTGGCGGAATAATCAAAATAATCAGAACTATGAATGGAGGAACAATCAGAATAGCATGCCACCTCCCCAAGTGAGCAAACCACCAGTAGTAAGAGAAGTGGTAGAGAGCTAGCTCCACGGGGGCAACCACCAGTAGTAAGAGAAGTGGAAACTGAGGTAGTGGACCAGTTCAGCCCGGAAGATCAAATGCAAGGAGAGTAGCCCCAAGAGGAGAAGCGTAGAGAGGACGGAGGAGCGAAGGAGAACGAAATGTGCATTTATGATGAACCTTGCGACCCGCCTCCCGTATCCCCGCTTGAAAAAAAAAAACCGGATGCGCTTACCAAATTCATGGAAGTGTTTAAGAAATTGCATATTAACATTCCGTTTGCAGATGCATTAGAACAGATGCCCACTTATGTCAAATTTATGAAAGGTATAATGTCAAGGAAAATAAGGTTATCAGACATTGAGACAATGAATCTTAATGAGAATGCAAAGGTTATACTTTAGGAGGAAATTGCCAATAAGTCAAGGACTCAGTAAATATAATCCCATGTAAGATAGGGATCTCGATCTTCGAGAGAGCCCTATGTGACTTGGGAGTCAGTATTAACCTCATGCCTCTATCCATTTTCAGACGGCTGAGATTAGGTGAAGCTAGACCCACCACGGTCACCCTGTAGCTGGAGAATAGATCATTGAAACATCCTCGGGGAGTGATCAAATATGTGCTAGTAAAGGTCGACCAGTTTATCTTCCTAGCTGATTTCATAATGTTGGACATGGAATAAGATAAAGAGATACCCATTATACCTGCACTTACTTAGCAACTGCAAGGCTATGACTAATGTGTGTAGAAGTGGAGAATCGAATTAAGAGTGCAAGATGACGAGGTCGATTCAGCGTTGGTATTTAATGTTCAGAGGCATCCAAATGGAGAGCTTATGCATGTTTTATGATAGAGGCAAGAGGCTATAGTGCTCAGCCAAAGTGGTTCGACCGCCCCCGAGGCTAAATTTCGCGGCAAAATGCTACGAGGAACTAAGTGAAGAGGCTGAAGAGTATGTGAAGTGGATGGACTCATTCCAACCGAACAAAAGGAAGTATTATGAGCCGTTGGGAGAGAACATTCAAACTTCAGTGCCTTCAATTGAACGACCACCATAGTTGGAGCAAAAGCCACTACCTAGTCACTTGAGGTACTACCAGGGGAATCCTCAACTCTACCAGTAATCATATCAGCATCTCTAACGGCAGTGGAAGAAGAGAAGCTTTTGAGAGTACTACGAGATCACAAGGATGCTATCGGATGGTCTCTAGCTATTTTGAAGGGGATCCGCCCCTCCATGTGTATGCACCGGATCCTATTAGAGGATGGGCACAAACCTTCAGTGGAATCTCAGAGGAAACTCAACCCGACAATAAAGGAAGTGGTTAGAAAAGAGGTTAGATGTAGGAGTGATCTACCCTATCTCAGACAGTTCGTGGGTAAGCCCAATATAGGTTGTTCAAAAAAAAGGAGGAACCATAGTGATAAGGACTGAGAATAATGCACTACTTCCTTCTCGAACAGTTACAAGGTGGAGAATCTGCATAGACTACCAGAAATTGAACAAGGCAACCAAAAAAGATCATTTCCCACTTCCATTTCTAGATCAGATGCTAGACCGACTGGCAGGGCATGAGTATTATTGTTTCTTGGATGGGTATTCAGGCTATAATCAGATCGCTTTATCACCTGAGGACCAAGAGAAAACAACATTCACGTGCTCGTATGGTACGTTCGCTTTTAGGCGAATGCCCTTTAGACTATGTAACGCACCAGGCACGTTTTAGCGTTGCATAATGGCTATATTCTCAGACATGGTCGAGAAAACAATTGAGGTATTCATGGATGATTTCCCTGTGTTAGGGAAGTCCTTTGACAATTATCTTGAGAATCTGAGACATGCACTGATAAGATGTGAGGAAACTAACCTTGTGTTGAACTGGGAAAAGTGCCACTTCATGGTGAAGGAAGGCATTGTATTGGGGCACCGGATCTCAGAAAGAGGAATCGAGGTAGATAAAGCCAAGATTGACACAATAGAGAAGCTACCGCCTCCATATTCAATGAAAGGAATAAGGAGCTTTTTGGGTCACGCGGGATTCTACAGGAGATTCATAAAGGATTTCTCTAAAATAGCAAAGCCCCTATCAAATCTGCTTGTTCAAGGAGCGCCTTTTGAGTTTGATGATCAGTGTCTGAAAGCGTTCTTGTTTTTTAAAGAGAAATTGGTATCAACATCTATTTTAGTAGCACCGAACTGAAATATTCCTTTTGATGTGTGATGTGAGCGACTACGCAATAGGGGTAGTACTGGGTCAAAAAAGGGAAAGAACATTTTAGGTTATCTATTATGAGAGCCGGACATTGAATGGTGCGCAACTAAATTATGCAACAACTGAAAAATAACTTTTGGCTATTGTGTTTGCATTTGACAAGTTCCGGCTGTACTTGATTTGTAACAGGGTAATAGTGCACACCGACCATTCAGCCATAAAGTACATAATGACTAAGAAGGAAGCGAAATCAAGACTGATAAGGTGGGTGTTACCACTACAGGAGTTTGACCTGGAAATTAAAGATAAGAAAGGGACTGAAAATCTAGTAACCGACCATCTTTCACGATTGGAAGGACCGAGTAAAGAAATTCATATCAATGATGATTTTCCCAATGAACAACTCTTAGCGATTGAAGACAAAGAGCCAGTACCTTCGTTTGTGGATTTTGTGAACTACTTGGTAGCAAGAGTGCTCCAACCAGAGTTTAGTTATTAGTAGAATAAGGGATTTTTCGCATGGTTGAAGCATTACTATTGGGAGGAGCCCATTATGTATAAGCATTGTGCTGATCAGATGATAAGGAGATGTGTCCCAAAGGAGGAAATGGAAAGTATACTAAATCACTGCCACACTCTAGCATGTGGGGGGCACTTTAGGGGAAATAGAATAGCTGCAAAGGTACTTCAATCGGGATTCTATTGGCCCACCTTATTCAAGGATGCTCACCATTTGGTGTCTACCTTTGACAAATGCCAAAGAATGGGGAGCATATCAAAACGAGATGAGCTGCCCTTGTAAACCATTTTAGAGGTAGAGCTGTTTGATATCTGGGGCATGGATTTTTTGGGCCCCTTTCCTTCATCTTTCAGCAACCTATATATCCTCCTGGCCATAGATTACGTTTCCAAATGGGTGGAGGCCATACCTACTCAAACTAATGATGCCAAAGTGGTAGCAAGCTTCCTTCATAAATACATATTCACCCTGCTCTAACTCCACAAAGCTGGATTACGCGAGGAACATATTTCTCGTAACAAACTCGCGACAACGCATAAGAAAATATGGTGTCCGGCACTGCACGCACTCTGCATACCACCCACGAACCAATGGCCGCAGGCGTCAATAGAGAAATCAAATCTATCTTAGGAGAAACGATCAATATAACCTCGAAGAAATATCATAAAAATTAGATGATGCGCCTCGGGTATATATGAATACGTGAACACCCCCAAAATATACCCTATTGCCATTTGTTTACGTGGTATTTTGTAAAAAGTAATTTAAATTTTTCGCAATTTAAATTCAAAACGCGTGAAAATTTCGAAAACTCCTCTAAATAAGCAAGGGTAATGAATTTGTCAAAATGGGATATAAATGCTTTTACAGGATTGCAAGATTATATGCCAAAGTGGAATATGAATAACTTGTGGTGCAAATAGAGGAGAGATGAAGGACCAAAGTGCAATAAAAGGAAACCTAAGTCAAATTAATGCATTTTTTTGTGACTAAACATGGCCTTATGAAATGAGACCAAATAAGACCAATTTTGGTCTCTCATTTGGGGATTTTAGGGGAGCAAAAAACGTGAAGAGGAGAAAAGAAGAAGAAGAGGAAGAAGCCAAGAAAGGTTTGGATACTTGTTTGGATTTGCTTTGGATTTTGTATGGATTTTAGTTTGTTCCATTTCTAGGGTTTAGTTAGGAATCCATCCTAACCCTAGATTTGTTGAAAGAAGGATAATACTATTTTGTATAAGATGGAGCAAGAAATCCTCCCATGAGTAAAGATTACTGCATAGATGCATGGATACCATGTTCAAAAGCTAGGAAATTAACCTAACTTATAAGTGGGAGCAGCTCGGGTTTGAAAACCCTAATTAATCTCTATGGTTGGTATCAAGGAGTTAGAACATAACTGAGATTTTTCACAAAGCAAGAGTTTCTCCATCTCTTTAATGGGCCTTTGGAAAAGAAAAGGTTTGAAAATCATCCGATTCGGCGTTCGCATCCATTGTTGATACGACTCTTCAGTCATTTGTTATCCATCGCCACCATTTTTCAAAGATTCACGCGTTAAAGCGGCCACGCGGTCTGAGATGAGAAAAATTGGTTCGTTCTGTTCGTCGTACATCGAAGTTAATCATCTCCATGGAAATACTTCATCACATTAAAGCCACTCGCTGCTCACAAAGATGGAAATGTTGTGTTTTTGTTTCGTTATTCGCTGTTCCAAGACTTATCTATCAATTAATTTAGGACCCTATAAGAGTATGAAAGGGTCTATACATGTTTGTAAGGTAAAGTAAAGGAAAAATTAGACCGTACCTTGCCGCCGAGGTGAAGCTTCGTTCGATGGTGGCAAACGTAATGCCCCTATTATAAGATAGTAAGTTACTGAACACATATAATTGTAGGAATGCCTAAGACCAGATATTGAATGACATGGCACCTCTGTGGGCAGGGCACGTATAGTACTTTGGTACTCTCTGATTAGTGCGACGACACTTTCTAACCGCGGCTTCGTAAGACATTTAGTACGGTGATTTCCTCGCTTAGTGCTTCAAAGACTTTCCTGCTTAAAGGCTTCGGGCACTCCCGCTTTATGCTACAAGACTCAAGATCGCACCGTACTCCGCACTTATTGTGTTGTGTCCTACTCATTTCTTATTACCGGTCTAGGTAATCCAACAGTTATAAGATAAGAGTCTGAATAACGAATAAGGTATACCAGTATTTCAGAAGATCTACGTACCTCTCACAGATAAGTAGAAGCTCAGTACCTACGTACTTCCCGCATACATAAGTCCGCTTAAAAGTATAAGTATAAGTATAAGCTCCGGCAACTCCTAATGAGATCTGAACAAGCATAATTTTGCTATGTGCCTCGCAGATATGTCCCATGAGACCTGAATAAGTATAAGACCGTTATAAGTACAAGTAGGCATATAAGTTTATTATACGACCACATAAATTCTAATATCTATTACTCGTACATTTGTGCCATCAAGTATATGCTTACTATACTAGAATATTAATGCATGTGTATATGTATAAGTCATATGTTTCCCACAAAGCGTAAAGCTTAGCACGGGTTTTCAATCCGTGTAGGTACAGAAGAGAAAGTTCCCGCGTATCGCCCCGCGATATCGTCGCAAATAAACACACTGCTAGGTTCACCCACCCAGGTCCCAGCGCCCGATTTGTGTGTAAATGTAATTGCAGGCCATTTTTGTATATGCAAAATTATAATTCAGGATCGTATGTAATGACACCGTAAACACCACTACTGTTAGTTTTATTTTGTGATTCCCGTGATATAATATTTTGATTCAGCTTATAAGACTCTGGGTGCACCAATGTCCAAAAAAGTGAAGTCAAGAGTCCTAGGTCGGGCATCGAGCATCCCTGATTCGGCTCAACCCGAGATGGGCTTCGCTTAACAACATTTAAGACACCCTTGGGAATGTTACCATTCAAGCTTTTATTTGAAAAAGCGTGCCACTTGCCTGTGGAATCGAACATGAGCGTATTAAAACTCGACAAATAATATGGATAAGAAGATGGCTTCATATGAAACGCATACTACGCCAAGAATTTAAGAGTTTCGCAATTAGGCTTACGAAAACGCTAATATTTATAAAGAAAAGATGAAAGCCTGACACGATAAGCATATTGTAAGGAAAGAGTTTGAGCCGGGTCAACAAGTCCTCTTATTTAACTCCCAACTCAAGCTCTTCCCAGGGAAATTAAAGTCGAAAGTACTGACCATTTACCGTGACTCAAAAAGCTTTTGTATGGAGGAGTGGAATTATGCACCAAGAGAAAGGAGCTAAAAGCACGCACACACCAGCTTCTATACTGGAGGTGATTTTCATACAAGAAAGCAAGCCATCAATCCGAGCACACCTAAATATCAGAGTAAGGAGCCCAGCAGCCTAGTATCTGAACATTAAGATTGGGAAGTCGAGCCAATCTATTAAACAGCAAAGCACTACTTGGAAGGCAACCCCAGTATTTTTCAAGTTTTTCATTCATTAGTGTAGTTTTTCATTTGTTTGTTTATTTTGTGATGGAAATTCTTTCTGAGGATCATAACTTATGTAAAGCTATTCTGCCTCCTAGGGCTCAGATCAAAATAATGATTTAAGAGGTGCCTTCAGAAATCTAATCTCGGTTGGAAAAGGATCGGAACCTCAAAAGGGGAGTGCTCTTAAACTTAGAAATATTTTTATCAAAAAGTTGAGTAACCTTCTCTATAACGCGACGTTGAGGAAAAATGAAATCTCAGCTCTTTGTAACGTAGCGACGTTGTTTCCCAACGTCACGATGTTGGTTCCCAATGTCACGATGTTGGCAACTAAATTTTGTGCTACTTTATCAAATCACGCGACATTGGATCTCACGTTGCGACGCTGAAAATTGCAGTTTTAGAATGTCACAATCGCGCCGATCCCAACATCGACGCCAAAACATAATTTCGAACGCCGCGATGTCGCCCGACCGCCGCGACGCTTCGCCCCGGCGGCGAACATGAAGGTTCAGACTCGATACGAAAATTTTGAAACCCTAACTCGCGTTTCCTCCAATTTCGCGTGCAGACTCAAGCCAAACCACCAACTCGCCCTAATCGATCTTAGCATTTTCCAAAGCCCTAAGAACGCTTCTAAGTCTGAAAACCCTAGTATCCACCTTCATTTGGACATTCTCCATACCTGGCCCGGTTTTCTACCGAAGTTGTAGTCCTGCATCTGATTTCATCCCTGTTTTTTGGGTGAGTATAGGTACTTCTACAGGATGTATTTCTCAACACAATCTCACAGAGTGCACAAGAGGTGTTGTGGGATATTTCGCTTAAGTGAGTTTGTGGGCTTCATCAAGCACTTCGTTAAGCCGCATCACACCAGGTGTTAGATACCAAGAGGTGCCAAGAAGAGTGTGATCAAATCATTGACGGCCATTCAAACTTGACCCTATCAAGTGCTCAATGTCGAGCAAAAAGCATAAACTGAGCTCGAAAAGAAGCCGAGCAAGTGAAGAACCCGCTCTTGATTACGATCATGAGAAATTTGTCAATGTGAGCGCGGTTGAGGAATTCGGCCTAATCTCGAAGAATAGGTCCTTCATCAAGGAGAAGGGGTTTCACCACCCTAACGATTTCTTTCGCAAAACCATTGTGAATAAGGGATGGAGGGCACTTTTCCAACCTCCGAGACCGGTTGCCACAAGTGTGGTATGAGAGTTCTACGCCAATCTAGCTTCCCACGTACTGAAAAGGGTCCAGGTGCGCGAGGCGTGCCAGGTAGACTTCAAGGCGGTGCCCATCAATCTGATACTATAACCTGCAGTGAGTGCTAACTCCCCGAGCAAGATAAGGGATAGGCTTCATGAGAACCCCCAACTACCCCGAGGTCCTTGGGGATGTCACCAACCCCGGCAGTGGCAAGTGGAATTGAACAATGGAAGCGGCAAGCAAAGGCACTTCGTGCCAAACAATTAGCTTACATTCCTAAGGTATGGCATCACTTCATCACATTGCGTCTCATCCCGACGATAAATGAGTGCGAAGTGACGGCCCTGCTCAACTATGCCATTATCTAGGACATCCCATTTGATAGTCGCAAGTGGTGTTATAGAGGATAATCCTTATAACAAAGATGCTACATGAATCTCGTGCACTTCCTTATCTACGCCTATGCAAGCAAGCCGGTGCTCTTAGAGGACAATGAGGCTGGATACACCCGATCGGCGCGATCATGGTTAAGAAAGACAAATTGGTGTACCAAGGCCGCAGGAGGTGTACGATTTAGGGGCAATGAGCCCCCCACTTATGATGACGCATACCCGCCCAGGCTCGATCCCGCAGCCCGTGAGAGGCCTGGCACCATCCACCCAACCCCCACCACCACAAATGCATCCTGGTGAGGAGGACCCTGGCCGGGCCTTTCCACTACATCGAGGATCTTCAGGTACAAGACCTAACCACCAGATTCGATGTGTATTGGGATGAGATCCAGGAGCACCAAGTCACCATCAGCCAAGACATGGACGCACTCAAGGCCGACTTGAGCACAATCATCTGCAACCAGGCAACCATTCTCAGCAACCAGCAATCTATCCAGGAGTAGCTTGCCCAGCTCCTCGCCTTTCACATGCCACCTCCACCACCACTGCAGTGATCCGAGCGATCACTAAGGGAGTTCACTCCACTCTCACTTGCGCTTTTAATGACATTGAGGACACTATCCACTTTTGTTTGGGGGGAGGGGGAGGTGTGTGTGCTCGGTTTGGATTTGTTTTTTTTGTTTTAGTTGGTTTTTTCAGTGGTTTCGCTGTTTTTTTTTATGTGGTTAGGCTCGTATTTCTTTGTTTTTGCTCTTTGTGGGTTGTTTTTTGTGAAGCCAGATGTTTTAGGTATCGCGGTAAGTGGATGTCACGCTCGCTAACGGGAGGTTAATTTGAGTCAAACTTTTCAAAAGATCGAAAGCAGAGAATGCAAGGAACTCCAGTTATTCCAAGGATTTGTAATAGCTGTGTTAGAGTTGCCAGGTGACTTAGTTTAGTCACCCCTGGGTGTTTCAAGAAGCCATTTCCCGAGTAGTATATCACACACACACACACATGTGACCTCCAGGGTATACCAAGGTTTCGGACCTTACTCACAAGAAGTCCTCCTGCCTTGAGGGTTTCTAAACACTCAAGTGATGGGACACCTTTGAAAAAGAGGATTGTCATCGAGCCCTAAATCAAAAAATAAAAAAAATTAAAAAAAAACAAGAAAAAGGAAATAAAAATGTGTGTGAATAGAATAAGTGAGACCGTCCAATCGGAATTTTGGGCACAGTCTGAGGAGCCTTTCAAAGCCTAATGCCCGAGCTAACCGACGGGAGCTATCACTTCATCGCCTCGCTACATGGGATGTGTGAGGATGGACCCTTTTCCACATTCTGTGGCCTTTAGGTTTGGTTGAGTGTTCGAGATGAAGTTCGAGGGGGAACTAAATGCCCTGTCTTAACTAACTCGGCGAGAGCTCAATGAATCCCCGCACAGGACACCAACTAAAAACTTATAAGCACTAGTGTTCTTTCATGTTTAGGTAGCATGTAAATAAACAGGGTGTGTTCTTATCCTTACGTGGTTGTAGTCTTTCAAACGGGTGATGCGGACTTCAAGCTCGGGGGTTATCGTGAATCGAGGCATATGTCGAGATTGCGAAACACCAAATACAGATTTCTCAAAGGGGAAAGGTCATTGAAAAATTTGGGGTCGAAGTTACTTAGTTAACTCAACCTTACTTAGCAAAGTTCCTCGAAGCTGGCAACTTTAAGGATCCCTTGATTTAGATGATAAAGGCTCGAATTGTAGGTTTGATTCATTTCACTCCGCATCAAGGCCGTATACTACACTCGCCGTAGGCGCTGCGTGTCAATTTTCATGCGTGATAGTGTTATGCAGCCGTTTCGCTAAGGACAAGCAAGAAGCTAAGTTCGTGGTGCGATGAGTTCCCATAACACTCACTCGCACCGTTGATCACGCTTTCTGGCTCATTTCATCTAGTAATAAGTGCATTTATCGTCGTGATATCTCGATACTTTACTCAGGCATTTCAGAAAGGCGCATTGAGGCCGTGGTGGAGATTTCCAGAAGGAGATTGAGAACCCAAATACCTCATCGATCGGGATCGAGATGTCGCGATATCAGGTCGTATGACATGCACCATCAACCAACGCGCCGCGACGCCGCCAAGACTTACCAGAAGAATTCCTTTTTGATATAACAAAAAGGACGCACAGAAACGATGAGGTGTGTTCCAGAGTACAAGACTCGAGACGACTGACAGCGTGGATCGCAGAGATCGCGAGCACTTCGGTACTGCATTTTCTTCTTTCAACACCTAATGATTATCAAATCCATCATTATAAAGAACAATATAGGATGTTCTAGTTTTATTTCTGTGGATTTCTTTGTTTGCACTCTTGTTACATTCGCATGGGATTAGTTTTTTATTCAAAGATGCCTATGGATCTCATATCTAATTTTTCTATTCTTCCTGCACTTACCTACATGGTGGTGTTTGGGCAAACATCAACATGCTTTTTCCGTGAATCTGAAGAGACTGGCATGATAAAGGTTCCCCGTGGATCTCGGGTAGAAAGTGGGATTAATTTCACAAAATCTATGGGAGTAGAGACTTCCATCCCGCGCAGATTTGTTTAACCACATTAAGGCCCTAGCAAGTGTTTGATATGATGATAAACCCCACCATAGATAGGCGAATATACCAATAGAGGCTATCTCGCAGCACGACCACCCCGTCAGTCAGAACTGCGAATATACTCGAATAATAAATTTTACATAGGTTATAATCCATTGAATGTAGAAAGGGGAGGCAAAACCCTAGTCCTCATTAATTGATTTAACAACTCGTTTAGAATTAGATTTTTGTTATATTAGCCATAATTCATTATGATTTGAGACCTAGATAATACTCTAGAGTCGATTCCAATATTCAACACACTTCTCCTTGTGGGAACGACACTTGACTAGCCATTATATTACGTAAACTCGACGCGTATACTTGCTCGTGCGGGCTTGCGTTTTACATAAATTTTACACAACCTCTACGGAGCCCGTCAGGACTTTAAAGAATGAAGGAGAAGTATGTTATCTGAGTATTATCCCAAAAGATTAACTAATATACCAAGGAAGAAGAGAGAAGACCATCACACACTCACAAGTCAGGGTTGAAAAATTGAATTGTTTACACCATGGAAATTATTTGGTTGTTTGGTGAACTTAATTGAAAGTCTTCCTAGTTCAAGATTGGAAACATGTTTAAAAATGTCCTTCAAAATAAAAGATAAATTGTTTAAGGACAAACAAAATTTTCTTTTCTTTTCTTAGGGACAAGCAAAACCTTAAGTTTGGGGGAATTTGATGAGTCATAAACTCATCTATTTTTAATCCATTTTTCTGGCATATTTTTAGAAGTTTATGATTGATTTGAATGTTGAATTATGGAATATTCACCAACTTTGTGTTTTGTAGGTTTTTAGTGAAAAAGAGACAATTTCAACAAGAAAGCATACCATAAGGCGTAATCAAGCCGACATATTTCGTAATGTCGCGACATAACCTCAATAGAAATCGCCAGGTTATGTCATTGGGGTTTGAAGAAATGTTATGGTCGCAACAGTCAAGCCGGAATCAAGGTTAGAAGTGAACTCTATCGTGACAAAGACAGTTCACAACTTTGTCACGACACAAAATGAGAAAAATTAAATGATAAATGTTGTGACAAAGAAATGAATGTTGCAACATAATGGTAATTAGAAGACAGAACTTTGTCGCGACAATGGATTTTTGTGTCACGACAATGATTGAAAAGTTGTTGAAGAAGAATGACATAATATTATTTGCTCTATCGTGACAATGATAAAGAAAATGGTAATAGAGTTTTGTCTCAACAATCAAATTTATGTCGCAACATAAAAAGCTGCGGAGTGAAAGATTTCTGTCATGACAAAAGAAAATTATGTTGCGACAAAAAACGAAAGAGCAATGAGACAAGTCAAGACAACTTTGTCACGACAAAGATTTCAATGTTGCAACAAATAGTTCAGCTAGCGATAAAGATAAAGGAAGGAAATATGTCGTGACATTTTCAAGGTCTGTTGTGACATAGAGTTCAGATTTAGCAGTACTAGACAACAAGATTATGTCGCGACATACAAAATATCTATCGCGACAACAATAGCATGCAACTATGAGGAACTCTGTTGCTTCAAAAGATAATATTGTCACTACAAAGGTTGAGAAGAACCACAGAAAGAATGTTGTAACATAGCAAAGTATGTCGCAACAAAGTTGAAAAGCTGAAGGCAAAAGTACTTTTAGCGACAAAGAAATTTAATGTCGTGACATAAGATGAAGAGAACAGAACAAAAAACTGTCGAGACATAGTGTGAGCAAAAGAGTTTTTTATGTTGCGACATTTTAAAATTTTGTTGCGACATAAAACCAAGTTGAAAGGTAAGAAGCTTTATCGCGACAAAGAAATTTCATGTCACGACATTTTTCAAGAGCGACAAGGAATGACAAGTTGGTTGAAACAGAGTTTCTATGTTGCGACACAAGACATTTATGTTGCAACAATTACTAGACAACTTCTCGCCACATTTTCAAATTATGTCGCGACATAATCCAAGAAGACAGCACGAAACCATGTCGCGACAGAAAACTGCAAGCCATGACAAAAGTTGGGGAACAAAGATGGCAACTTTGTCGCAACATAATTTTCTATGCGCAACAAAGCAACCTACTAGGCCAAAATTTTGGGAATCCACAATTTCAGCCTTGAAGTGCGGTCCATCGTTTGAAAATCTATAAATAGAAGCATCTATGGCATTGTACGTAGCTTTCGTTAAACCAGGAACTTCTAGGTAGCAGGAATCTCCTTGTATATTATTTTTTACTTTTATTTTATTTTATTTTTTATTCTTCAATTTAGTCTTAGCTTAGTTTTTTTTGTTCGGATTGAACAGTGATTTGGTGGGAAGTGTCGAGCTGGGTTTATAGTAAAATCTTAGTTTTCATTACTGTCTGATTTGAATGAAATTTAGAGAATTTTCGGAGTTCATTTATTTTAGTTCGCTTGCAATCTCAGTGAAGTTTCCTAATCAGTTAGTCACTACTAGTTGTAATCCAGTTTTGAAAGATTGAGGTCCCTCTGGGAATGAATCGATGTTGATTATTATTTTTTTGCATAACTTGAAAAAACGTCATAGTTTAAAATCTTGAATTTATTCGATTAGTGTTGTTCTTGAAATTACTTGTTCAGAATATTAGTAGCTGAACCCAGAAAAGGACTGTATATATATTGCTCTGATTTTCAGGAGGCCTTCTGAGTGACATAGAGATGGAGAATCCTAAGAGTATTGAACAGTTACTTGGGGGTATGTTAGACTAATATTATGGAACTAATGAACGTTGAAGGACTACTTCAATAAATCACCGATTTACTTATGGTGTGAGGATTAGTTGGATGATATATCAATTTAGTTGATCAGAGGTTTCTCCTCTTTCTGATGAAAGAATCATGATCCTGTGTTAACAGAGATCTAATCAAGGAGATAGAGAATTTTATCAGATTAGATGGATGAGATACCAATTAAATCGGGGAAGGCTTGCATTACCCTGTCTATAAGGGCAAAAATTCTTCTGTCCTAAGATTCGTGTGTGAAATACTGAGAAGGAAAAGTACCCAGATTTTAGAAAAAGGATTATATTCTACAAGTAACTGATTAGAATCATGTGTCTGAAAGGAACATGAAAATCTAATTGGTGAAATGTATAGTATGTGGAGAAATCTAAACTATACTCCCTTGCATCTTTGACAAGTTCATATTTCAACTAATGGCTGAACCATGTTACAAAATGATGCATAAATTGATAATTATACATTAAACTATTTCCCAGTGTTACTTACCCAATGAACTTTCCAATCCAATTATTTTAAATTCTTCATATACAGTTATAGAATTTTAATTAGTTCTTATAATTCCTTTAGTTTAAAACAAAATAAATTTTTACTTTGGAGTTCAAATAGTAAGGATCTTGAGTAGATAGGGTAATTATTCTTTATATTTTTCATCAATCCTCGTGGGAACGATATCTGAACTTGAAACCACTTTTATTACTTGTAATGCCCTGCGGCACTCGGCAGCAATTAAACTTAACACATTTTCAAATGAAACATTTTCATACAAAGTAACATTACCTTTATTATTTCCTCGATCTCAACAAGTTTTTCGCGCCACAAGTAAGGATTGATTTAGTTCTTGATAAAGAATGTCATAAAATTGTCCAAACAAAAATGTCAAGATCCAGCTTATTTTTCGGTTTCATGTTAAAAAAATCTAATCAACAAGTTCGCGCCGCTGTCGTGGATCAGACATTAGCCCTCCGTAGCTGAGTTGAAGATTTTGTTCGTATAGTTTGGTCAATCAACAACAGCTCCCTATGAATTTTCAAGAAGCAGGTTGACCTCATCACTCTCCTAAACAGGTTGAAAATTTATATCTTCCTCCTTATAGGAGAGAAGAGGGAAGTTTGAAAACTTCTTATGGAGAATGCTAACCCCAACCCGATTACACAACCTGAAGTTTATAACAAGCAATTTCCTTTAGCTGGAGGCACGAGGGCACTATTCACCACCCTTAGGGGTAGGTTTTAATAGAGACCAACAAATTCCTCAACCTTTTATGCAACCACCTCCACCACCACCAAATTTTGAGGCAATAAGACATGAGCTATACGGGCCTGGCCTTAGACAAGTTGGTCGCCCATAATTCTATAAGCCATATCAAGAAGCAATAGATAAAGAGAATCCTTACCCAAGAGGGTATAGGATTCATGAATTCTCTTTATTCTCTGGAGAAAATGGACAGTCGACTTTGGAGCATGTCGTAAGATTCACAGTACAATGTGGGGAATTGACCAACTATGAAATATTTTCCAATCTCAAACTTAAGGTATTTCCTAACTCACAACAACAAGAGCCGGCTTACTTGAATTCTATCATGAGTTAGAAATTGAGAGACGGGCCCACTACCACAATTTTTCATAGTAGAACCCCGAGATTCAGCGTAATTCATCGTGGAGTAACCCAAAGGGGTGGAGAATCGGCAGAGTCATTTATCACTCGTTTCAAAAGAATGAGGAATAGATGTAAAATCCATCTTCCAGAAACAGAGTACGTGAAGATAGCACAAAGGGGACTTGATATAAAGCTGAGGAAGAAGTTCCAAGGTATGGAGTTCAAAGACTTCTATAAGCTTGTTGTTAAGGTAATAGAGTATAGAGAATTACTCAAGGAAGAAAGTTAATTGAGAAGGACCTCCATGGGAACTTACTACCAGGAGGTCAATTCTAATGAAATTGCGGTAGCATATCTCCAAAGTACAGCTCCTTGATCTGTCCTCTTGTAACGCACTAAAAATACCCTAAAAGTTTTAGAACATGTTTAGGGTATAAAATAAAGTAAATGAAATTTTTCTAGAATTTAAATCCTAAGAACGAAAAAAATATACAACCCAAAAATTTTACAAGAGCTAAATAAATTTAGTAAAAATGTCAAATGGGGACCTAAGGGTCAAAAATGAAGAATGTAATTGCCAAATGTAAATGAAGTGAAATGAAATGAAAATGAAAGTGAAATGAAGTGTTAAATTGGCAAAAATGAGAAAAGTAGATTTAATGAGAAGGTCAAACAAGGCCTTAATCTTTTAATGAGATTAAAGACCAAAATATGTTTTTTTTTAAGAGGAGAAAAGCTAGGACTCCATCCGGTTGGGTGTAAAAGGGAGGAGGAGATTTGTGATTTTTCTCCATAAAAACTGGAGATTAAGGATCAAAGAACAAGAAGAAAGCTTGGTGGTGGAGAATCAAGGATTGAAAGCAAAGTAAAAATCAAACCCTGTAACCCCTTTACTTTCTGAAGTTCGAAGACAAACCCTAACCTTGGGTTAAAGGTGATCAGACATTGTAGCCGAAGTTGTGGGTTGTTTTAGTCGAAGTTTTGAAGAGTATTTTTGGTTGGTGCCGGGTTTTGGACGGCTGGTGAATGCTCAGAAAAGTAAATGTTGGGTTTTCAAAGAAAAATGTCAGAAAATTGCCAAACCCTTGTTCTTGTTTTGGGCTATAAGTTAAGTTATGATCATCCAAATGAAGGATTCCACTGGTAAAGAACCATAAGAGATAGGGATACAAAATGTATAGAACAGGCATCAGAGCAATTGTAGCACTAAGGCTCCTGAATATGAGCCAAAGGTGAGTCTCGTAGCTCACGGGTATGCCCTGTTTTGGGTGTAGTTGTGGTGTTTTGGCCATAAAATGAGTTTCACTCATCTAAATTGAGTGATTCAAAATTTTGGATAAACTAGACTTCTAGGGGAATAATTTACTTGAAGGAAGTATATGCAATTATGACCCCAAAGTGCCCAAAAATCTGTCAAAGTGGAGCTATATGCAGATTCTATTTTGCAAAATAGAGCTGTTTGCACGCAAATGCAATAACTCGAAGTTCGGGGTGATCCAAATTGGATGATTCCAATTGGAGAAGAAACCTTAGAACCATATCTTCAAATGAGTGAAGAAACCATTATCAATTTATGGAGTTAAGACCCCATAAATTGAAAAAAATAGTGGGTGATTCAGTGAGATGGGCATATCGACCTAGGTTGGCATTAAAATATCGTAACTTGAGTTTGGGTGATCCAAATTGGATGATTCCAATTGGAGAAGGAACCTTAAAACCATAGCTTCAAATGAGTGAAGGAACCATTACCAATTTATGGAGTTAAGACCTCAGAAAAAAAAAAAAAAACTGTGGGTGATCCAGTGAGTTAGGCATATCTACTAATTTGGCATTGAAATGTCGTAACTTGATTTTGGGTTATTCAAATGAGATGATTCCAATTCCTACTGAAAATAGAACTCCTAGAATAACCGACTAATATGTGATTGTCATTGTATTTGAATAGGGCCGACGGTGGAGGAAAGCTCCCTCATCGGGGTCGTGATCCCAAACATCGAATCAAAGCGACGATTCGTTTGTTCTCAAACTCTTCTCTATTTCTAAAATATTTGAATAATTATGAAAATGATTTGAATTTTGGAAATGATTGACAAGAAATTGCATATTGATTTGTGTTTGAAATGATTTGTTTTAAGTGATTCGAGACAATCGCTTGTTAAATGACTTCCACGTTGAAATTTCTTTCATGAATGTGAAAATGTTCTATTTGCACACAAATTATATATATACTATTGTAAATTGTATTGAATGATTTTAATGCCCTTTAAAAGAATGTTAAACTGTTAGAATTCGAAGAATAAATCGTATACCAATAAGAGTCGAACAAACGTACCATGTGGCATACCGACCGTAGCCCAACTAGACAAGATTTCCGTAGTGTACACCAAACAAGTACATTTATATATATATATATATATATATATATATATATATATATATATATATATATATATATATATATATCTACTGTTAATTTCAATAGAGATTCATACTCTGATTCATTATCATGTGCACCGAAAGCATAAGTTAAATTCAATAAGGGCAAAATGATAATGAGATTGAAAAGTGCACGATTTGTGCTTTGAATGATTTTTTTTTTCTGCCTATAAAAATGCATAGCTTGAGATGACCAATGAATTGTAATTGATTTATTGAATAAATATATAGATACGTATTATACTGCATTGGTCATTGACAATTGTACAAAAGCATTGTTTTATCAATATTGCATGTTTCGATTTAAAATGAAATGAAGAGATAATAGAACAAGCATGAAAATTCTTAGCATGTTGTTTTTATCAACGCCCAGGTACCGAGTGAATTGGTACAAGAGTGAAGACCGCACAAGCTGTAAGACCCGAGAAATTTCCAATTTTTGGAAAAATGGCAAAATCGTAATTTCGATAAAAAAAATCCGAAATTTATTCTCTAGATCTCAGATGATGAAACAGATTTCACCGTTGGAATCGTCTCACGAAATCTAGCTAGCACGTCGAATTTCGCCGACCGGTGACAAATAAATTTACACGCTGGGAGTAAGCATCGAGATCGGGTGTCGTAAAACGACTTGTGATGTGACAAAAGTCACCTATAACATGTACACATGTTACACATGTTTCATGGGTAGAGAGATGATGGAAATGGACGGCTGAGATAGTGTCAAATGTCGAAAATCCAAGCTTAGGGACATAATTGACATTATTGAAATTTTAAATGATAATAAGGACAAAATATTGCATAGTGTTGTCTCCTACAATGAAAAAGAGCCAAAGAGAAACGTGAAGGGGAGGAGATGCAGAACGTGAGCTGAGGTTGAGATTTTGATTTTCTAGAGAGAGAGAGAGCCACTTCTCTCTAGAATTACGGGCGATCCGACCACCCACCCTCCGCCGGCATGCTAATGGCTCTCACTTTACGTGACCGAGGCCTAGGCGTGTCACCCGGCTTTAAGGCGGAGTTTCGGCTAAAACCCGTGAGGTGTGGATTTATCCTACTTGGTTTATTTTCACCTCTAAGTGTTTCGTCGATGATCTCGTGAATCGAGGCCTTAAACGAGTCAGCGGATTCGGCCCCAAAATTTGGGACCTAATTATTGAAAATTTCGGGGAGCTCCATCGATGTCCGCGGACTGTAGGGGCTGTTTTGCGCTCAATGGCATAAATTATGCCATAAATCATGTTTTGATGTGTATGAGGCCTGAATGGGCTAGGAATTCAGTTCAATGGCGGAAAACGATGTAGGTGTTGCCGTGAACAAGAACTGGTGGTTTTAACGCTGCTCATGTGAATAGTGTTCACGAAATAAATTTTGTGAGAAAATGTGTTTGGCCGAGTAATTCAACCGACCGCCGCATTGCACTATTTTGAGCGCAGAGTTTAATTTCTGTAACGGATTGTGAAATTGTATAACATGTTCGCTAGCGATTAAATTATGTGAACGATATCGTTTATATATATTTGCATGTAAGTTATATAAAATTGTATCGAATTGGCATCGCGTATTCCATATGCACCAGGCACCCGAGCAATAGTATGAGCACGATGGTTTCGAGAGAATCGTTTCTGATGGTCAATTAATAATGATAATTATCTGAGTGCGTCCATTACAATATCGAGGGTGTTCATATAAGATATCAATCGCTTCTGAGTCGCCTCAATTGATATACATCGGGAGGTCATTCCACTAAATGTATTATCTACGATCCACTACTTATATCTGGAGGGTTGTCCATACTAAAAAAAACAACACCTTTGTTTTGAAAATAATGTTTATCATACATGGCTTAGGTATGTGAGAGTCGTACGAGGACTCTGGACATGGTGGGTTGGCTCATTTAGATCCAAGTGAGGGATAACGTATTCGCTTGAATGTGCCATGTGATCACGCATACGCACTTAAAGGAAAGAACTCCATTTAGTGGTGATTCCACCACTGGGCATTAAACACCATCAAGGGAATTATATTATTTCAAATGTGTGGAGCGCATTTATGGCATTCGCTTCATCCTGTGGTTTCGATACCTAAGAAAGCCTGTTATGGCTTTCGTGTTTTACGATGTATTACATGTATTGTAATTCTTAATTTTAATATACGCTGTATAAGAGTAAATTTTTAACTCTTGAAAACTATGGTTTATAGTTTATGTTTATTGACGAGCATTGTCGTATGGGCCCAAGTGGCCGTTTACTCTACAAAGAACATCAGTATTGAATCGTCAGATAGGTTTCAGAATCGGGCGTAGCCCCGTACAAAGGAGACTCCGCCCGATTTTCCCAGTGGTGCTCAAGTAACCCGACATCCACGACCATTCCACTAGTCGATCTGTCGCCAACCCGACCCTGCTCACGTCACACAAGCACAAAGCCAACGTCAAAGCCATTCGGAGGAGAAGTGAAACTCCGCGACACGCATGCATGAAATTGAATTGACTCTTTTTGTTTAAAGTATCTTGTGAAAGTTAAACTCTGATTGTATTTTGTAAATGTTTTTTATATTGAAATCTCTGATAAATTTTGCAAATGATGGTACAAATGTGGGAGTTGTCCCAAAATGATGGGCCTTCCGCAAAATATTTAGTTTTCGCAAAAATGTTTAACGTATATTTTTACGTATACCCAATGAGTATTTGAAATGTGTTTGGTATTGAAAATGTATTCACATTTGTATTGAATTTTTTTTTTTTTTTTTTTGTATTTGGATTGAAATGAAAGTGAGGACTCTGCTCCCCAGATCCGGTTCTGGACCGCCAATCTGCCTGCCTGCACGGCGCGATCGAGAGTTTACACCCTCTTATCGTAGTGAAGAAAGCTTCTAGCCTATGGAAGAAGTCAGGCTCCAATGCAATGTGCTAATAAATGGTACTAATTTTACTGAGTTTAAGAATATTATCTAGACATAATCAACAAGTGAATGTTCCTCAACAAAGGAGGTCACGTATGGTCGGGATGAAGATCTTTTCTCCCACCAATGGTTTTGAATAACATACCCAGCATCGGGATCTAAGAGCATTTCTGAATGAAAATGAGGATGAGACGTTTTCTCATAATGTTAAGATAAGAAAGTTATGATTCCAAACAATGATCCGCTTCATATGATTAAACACAAAGAAAAGGAAAAAGTGTCTACAGCCAGAGAAAAGGAAAAGGATGGAAGGTATCCATACCATTTAAAACAGGAAATCAAGAAGGAGAAACCATTCAAAGAAAAGAATGTTCCTTCAAAAGAGAGACATACTTTTCCCGAAAGAAACACTTCAAAAAGAAAAATACCTCCAAGGTTTATTGTCCCTCCTCCTATTCCACCTGAACAAAAGTGGCATGTGTTGCAACATAAGAAATTTCCCTAAAAGCTCACCAAACCTCAAAAAATAAGGATACATAGACTGAGAGCTATGGAGAAAAGGAAATTACTTGAAGAAATGCTACAAGAAAAGCCAAAAGAAACAGAAAATCTGAGATAAGAAGTGAGGCCTACTTCAAAGAAAACCAAATTTAGAAGGAAGGTTACATAAGATGAATAGTCTAGTTGCGGATATGATGAAGAAATGGATTTGAAAACTATTATGATAGATACATTTCTAGTTTCCTTGAAAGGTTCTACTATGTCCCTAACTTTACTATATTTTTTCAAGTTGAAATAAATGGAGGAAAGCTTAGTAGAGGTAGAGAAAGAACACTTGCAAGCAGAGGACAAGCACAGTCGGAGGGTAATCACCATTAACCCCTCTTAATGAAGTAGGCCCTAGAAGGTGATATTGAAAAAACCTACTATGGAGATGACAAGGCACATAAGGCATCTATATGTGAGAGCACACTTTAATGGTAAACCAGTGTCTAAGGTACTGGTGGATAATGGATCAGCAATCAATGTGATGCCAGTGAAGATGTTAAAAGCTTTAGGAAGAGGCATTGGTGATTTAATTGAAACATAAGTGTTTGTATCATCTTTTACTTGAGAAATCTCTAAGACTTTGGGCATACTATATTGACATCACCGTGGGTAATAAGACTTCTTTATCAACTTTTTTTGTGATTAATTCTACTGCTAACTACAATACTTTGTTAGGAAGAGACTAGATTTATGCCAATTGGTGTGTGTCATCCTCCCTTCACCAATTTTTACTGTTATGGGCAAACAAACAACCTTTCATTGCAACCTTAGATTCTATGGAGGCTAGTTACTATGAGCAAGAGTTTGGTCCAATAAAATTCAAAGGCAAAAATAAGAATGAGACTCCAAGGGAAATATACATGGAGTCACAGATACCGCGACATTCGCCACCGTTTCGCCAAACTCTCAAGACAATCGCTATCGCGCTCTTCGTGCTAATAAAGGGCCTAGTCATTGAGGAGATCAATGACAAAGTATTCTCATGAAGAGAATACGGTCGCTGCAGCCGCAACATTCAAAATGCAAAGCCATCAAGTTACTGAAAGCATTGCAGAAGAATAGTTCCAAGACATTTGTGGAGCTGAAATGATTTACGAAGAAGAATCAAATGAAGGGGAGGAAGAAATTCAAATTGAAGATTTGGAGCAAGCTCCTCCTAAAATGGAAGACAATAAACCTCAAGTACACGATCCTATGGAAGAAGTCAACCTTGGCACTGTGGAAGAGCCAAGGATCTTTTACATCACTTCTCTCTTATCCACTAACTTGAAAGAACAAATCATATCATTGTTGCAGGAATTTAAATATTGATTTGCTTAGAATTATGATGAAATGCCAGGATTGGACAGAGGCCTTGTGGAATATCGCCTTCCCATTAGGTCCAAATTCCATCATTTCCAACAACCACCTAGAAGAATGTCCAAGTAGAGCTAATGGTGAAGGAGGAAATTGAGAAACTTTTGAAGGCCAAATTCATCAAGCCAACAAGGTATGTTCAATGGTTAGCAAATATTGTTCATGTGATGAAGAAAATGAAAACTCGCATGTGTGGATTTTAGAGATTTAAATGTTGCTACCCTGGGGTGGATATGTAATGGATGTCTATCACACATGTTAGTTGATTCTAATGTTAATAATGAATTATTGGCCTTTATGGATGGTTTCTCTGGTTACAATTAGATTTTAATAGTAGTAGAAGATATAATTAAGACTGCCTTTAGATGTCCTGGCTTCGTAGGGACATTTGAATGGCCAATCATGCCTTTAGCTCCACAAAACAAAGTGCAACTATCAGAACATAAACAATGCTTTACTTCTTTCCATGCCATGCTAAGCCACCACATGGAAGTATACATTGATGATATTGTGGTTAAATCTAAAAGAGTCAATGAGCATGCAGATCATTTAAGGAAAAGCTTTGAGAGGATGAGACATCATCACGTGAAACTTAACCCACTCAAATGTGCATTTGGAGTTAGTGCTAGAAATTTTCTCAGATTCTTAGTTCACCAAAGAGGAATAGAAGTGGATCATAACAAAGCAAAAGCTATTGTTTCAGCCAATGCACCACAAAACAAGAAAGAACTCCAAAAGTTCCTGGGTCAAGTAAATTATTTAAGAAGATTTATCTCTAACCTGGCAGGTAAAACCAAGGAATTATCTAACATGATGAAGCTGAAAGACATGGAAGAGTTTACATGGAGGAACGACATCAAGTAGCCTTTGACAAAATCAAAGTGTAACGCCTGAAACTAACACCCTACCGCTACGATACGTTAAGTACAAATGCGTCAAAATTGTATTTTTCTCGCGTTTAAATTCGTTAAACTAAAAATAACAATAAAACTCGGAAATTATACAAGGGACAAGGTTAATTTGGTAAAAAAAATGTCAAAATAAGGACTCAATGGTCATAAATGAAGAAATGTATATGCCAAAATGAAAATTTGATGAAATGAAGTGAAAAAAGAAAGAGAAGTGAAGCCTTAAAATGCAAAAAATGAGAAAAATAGGAATTAATGTGTAAGCCAAACATGGCCTTATGAAGGTTTAGAGTGTTAAGACCAAATTGGTCTTTAGAATGAGATAGTCTCTCATTTAGGCATTTATGTTTTGGAAAAGCTAGGGCAAATCAGGTTGAGAGAAAAGGGAGATGAGTAGGTGATTTTGTTCCATGAAATCAAGAGTTTAAGTGATCAAGAAGAAGAATGAAGAATAAATAAGAGAAAAGAAGATATTTAAGGTAAGAGACTAACCCTAACTTTCCTTAATGTTGTGTTTTGGTTTAGAAAGAACCCTAAGTTAGTATAAAAATGATGTTGATTGGTTTATTTCGCTTGGGGTTTTCCAAGTCGTTATATGGTCGCTTGATTGCGTCGCGAATTTTCAGATATAAAGAAATGTTTGGGTTTTTAGGGATGCTATCAAAATTTTCCAAAAACCCATGTTTTTGTTTCGGCCATAACTTAGTCACCACTCATCCAATCAACTATCTCAAATTTCAGAAACTATACTCTGGGCTATAACAAATCTCCTCGAAAATGTTTATCCAAATTTTAACCCCATTCGACCCAAAAATTCGTCAAATTGAGGCTCTATTTTCGAGTCAATTCTGGTTCAGTTATGATACAGTTTTGGTATTTAGGCCATAAGTTGAGTTTCACTCATTCAAATTGAGTGATTCAAATTTTTGGGTAAACTAGACTTCTAGGAAAATAAATCTCCCTGAAATAAGTGTATCCAAATTTGAACCCCATTAGACCCAGAAATTCGTCAAAGTGAGACTCTATTTTCGGGTCAATTCTAGTTCAGTTCTAATATAGTTTTGGTGTTTCGGAACAATTTTGGTATTTAGCTATATCGAAGTTTCACTCATTCAAATCAGTGATTCAATTCCCTCGGTAACCAGACTTCTAGAGAACAAATTTTCTTTAAATAAGCTGTATTCAAATTGACCCCATTGACCTAGAAATTCATCTAAATGGAGCCTGCTGGGCAAATTCCTGCTTTGAAAATAGAATAGTCCCTGCA
The DNA here is from genome assembly GCA_016808115.1 of Tetrastigma voinierianum. Classification (NCBI taxonomy): domain Eukaryota; kingdom Viridiplantae; phylum Streptophyta; class Magnoliopsida; order Vitales; family Vitaceae; genus Tetrastigma; species Tetrastigma voinierianum. Next base: position 94,486 of record JAEQBH010001129.1, read on the forward strand.
TGTTTATTATTATTATCTCGAGCTTTTTAGCTGTCTAAATCGACATCCAATTTCTGAATAAAATATATTTATAGAGGAACAATGGACAAGTGAAGGTGTGTTGGATAGAAAACAACCCTAACTAGAAACCTAAATAAGTCAACTGATATTGCTCTCTAATTATGATGGATTGTGGGTCGCGAAGAAACCCGAATCAAGTAGAGGATTTCGAGGATAGAACTCGGGCGCTTTACCTAATCTTTTGTCTGCTCTCTATTCTTCTCTTCTTATTTCAAGTATCAAAAAAATTGTGTTTTGCACAATTATTGAAAATGATTTTCAATAAACTACATATTGATTGATTTTAAGTGATTTCAGAAAATTGATCATGGAAATGATCATGAAAAATCGCATGAGTATCAAATGTGCTATTTGAGTGTAAATGTATATACCCTATTGTAAATTTCTATGACTGCCTTTAACGCCCAATAGAATGTTATCCATCATATTCGAAAGGCGATAGATCGCATACCAATAAGGGTCAAACTAGCGCATCGCGGAACTATCGTAACGAGTGTCACTTCGATCCGCAGCCAATGGGACAAGATCGGTGAAGTGTTCACAAAATGATTTTTAATAACAAGTTAGCAATTTAACGGATCAGATTGCGGTTATAAAATCCTTTTATAACGGCCTCAGAATTCAAGGACTGCGGGTCATGATTCCATTATCCTACGCACCGAAAAACATCGCTAAATTCATTTAGTAGTAAATGATAAGAATATTTAAAATGCATGATTCAGTTTCAATGAAGTTATTGCATATGAAAGTGCATACTAAGAATGATCAATGAATTGTAAATAAATGTATATGAAATGAATATATATATATATATATATATATATATATATATATATATATATATGTGTGTGTGTGTGTGTGTGTGTGTGTGTGTGTGTGTGTGTATTGTATTGCATTAATCATTCAATAAGGTTCAAAAGCATTGTTTTAGAAAAGTCGCATGATTTGTATTAAAATGAAATGAAAAGAACACAGTATAGAACCACTAAGCATGAAAATGATTAGAGCGTTGTTTTTATCATCGCACAAATACCGAGTGAACAGGTTCAAAAGCAAAGACCGTGTAAGTGCAGAGTCATCATCAAAAGCCGCACAGAGTAAAAGTAAAGTTCCGACCATGCATACATGAAACCCCATGATCGCTTTTTGATACTTTTTGTATTAAAACTATGGTCAGAAAATCGAGCTCGATAAATAAGCTCAGAAATGTTTTTTATATTTAAAATGGCTTATGTTCCATTTGAATGTATAAAGGTAATGGAGCAAATGGGCACACGCCATATTTAATGAAATGTGTATTGAGAACAAAATGATGGGCCCTCGTAAGTTAATGCGACATATACGTATATATTTTCATATATTAATTATCCTTTAAGCAATGGCAGTATTTGAAAATGTACTTTATCGAGAAAATGAATTATAATGTGATCTCGTAGCAAAGTAGAACCGTTGCCTAGGATCCGATTCGGCCCCAGTCGGGTCATTTCTGGGGTGCGAGCCCATCTCCTGACACAAAGAGTACCTCTCTAAACCTCCTATTTTAATGCCTCTTATACAAGGTCACCCACTTAAATTATATTTATCAACCACAAATGAATCAATAGGTTGTGTTTTAGCACAAAACAACGCTAAAGGTCATGAGCAGGCTGTATATTATTTGAGTAGGGTCTTAAATCCAGCAGAGACAAGATATTCTCCATTTGAAAATTATGTTTGGCGTTGTACTAAACTGAGACATTACTTGATCAAGTCTTGAGTTTATGTAGTTTCTTAGACTAACCTGATGAAGTACATGCTTAACCTATCACTAATTACAAGGAGGAAGGTAAATGGTCCCTTGCTTTGTCAGAATTTACCATGGTTTATTTTCCACATAAATTAGTCAAGGGATTAGTATTGAAAGATTTCCTAGTTGAGTATCCTTCCTTAGAGATTGGAACATAGCAAGAGCTGGGAATTTATGGAGCAAAAAAAGAGCTTTGGATCCTCAAATTTGACAGTTCAAGCACAGAGAATTCAATTGGTTCAGGAATAGTGATCATCTCACCAAGAGGAGTAAAGACTACATTGTCTTTCAATCTGGCCTTTGAATGCACTAACAATCAGGCCAAGTATGAAGCCTTAGTGATTGGTTTAGAAATCCTACTAGAGCTTGGGGCCAAAGATGTTCGGGTCATTGGAGATTCTCAATTAGTACTCGGTAATTAATAGGGGAGCATAAGTGCAACAACTTGCTATTAGCACCTTACTTTACTGTTGTCATTCAATTGTTAGATTCATTTAAAATGTACTCAATATGTACCTAGGTATCAACCGAGGTCGATGAGCTTGCTCAAATAGCCTCCGTAAAATGGCAAGAAGTGACCCAAAAACTCATCATGATAGAGAAGAAGAATCACCCTTCAATTTTTGAAAGGGGAATCAACCTAGACATCTTCAACAATGACATGAATATTGCTGGAGATTGGAGAACAGGGTTCAGAGAATATTTGGAGAATCCAGATAAGAAGGTTCCCCATATAATGAAGACTCAAGCCCAGAATTTTGTTCTATTGGAAGGAGAGCTATACAAAAAAGGGTTTGATGGGTTATTACTCAAGTACTTATCTTTCTCATATAACATGGAAGTTATGAAGCAAGTTCATAAAGGAGTTTGTGGAGCTCATCAATTTGGAGTAAAGATGCATTGGTTAATTAGAAGATACGGCTATTTTTGGCCGACCATTCTAAAAGATTGCATCACCTACACCAAAGGTTGTGAGCAGTGCCAGAAATATGGAAGCATACAGAGGATTCCTGCAGTTGAATTACATTCAATAGTAAATTCATGACCATTCAAAGGATGGGCATTGAATCTAATTGAGAAAATTCATCCAGCATCATCAAAGGGGCACAGCTTCATCCTAGTTGCTACAAACTATTTCACTAAGTGGGTGGAGACAGTACCATTAAAGAAAGCATAACAGAAGGATGTGATTCAGTTCATCAAGGAGCAAATTATTCATAGGTTTGGAGATTCTTCAATCTCTATCACCTGCGTCAAGGAACAATGTGTATTGGGGAAGATAGTGGTATTTTCTTTACTTGATTATGGGATACAACTTATCAAATTAACCTCTTTTTATGCCCAAGTTAATGGACAAGCAAAAGCATCCAATAAAGCGTTGATAGGAATCCTGGAGAAAATGCTAGAGGAGAATCCTAAATATTGGCACATGATTTTATCAAAGACATTATAGGCATACAGAACTTCCAAAAGGAGTTCTACAAGGGTAAGTCCTTTTTCTTTGACTTATGGACAAGATGAAGTACTCCCAATAGAAGTAGTAGTGTCTTCTCTAAGAGTGTCAAGGCAAAATGGCCTTACTCCACAAGAGTATAGTGAGGCCATGATGATGAAACTCAAATCAGCAAATAATAGAAGAATATAAGCCTTCAACAACATGTTGATTCAAAAAAATAAAGTGGCTCATACTTATAACAAGAGAATCAAGAGGAAAAGCTTTGAAGTAGGAGAGCTTGTTTTGAAGATTATTCTGTCAGTTGGTTCCAAAGGTAGGATTGGGTAAATGGTCAGAAGGGACCTTTCAAAGTACATCAAGTACTACTTGGAAACACATACTGGTTAACAAACCTATAAGGAGAGTCACACAAGAGGTTCATCAATGGGAAATACTTGAAGAAGTACTTCTCTACCATGTGGGAAATTGTAAGAAATTTCCAAAAGAATTAGGCTGATTCCACAGCCTTTAAAGGTGTAATGTTTGGAGAATGTTCTATGTTTTTTAGTAAAAAAGTAGGCTTTTTAGTCACTGTTTCTCAAGCATTCAAGTTCTCTAACATAGTACCTTGTTCTATTATATGTTTTGGAGAAACATAGGTTTTATAGCCACTTTTTTTCAAGCATTCAAGTTCTCTAACATAGTACCTTGTTCTATTCTATGTTTTGGGGAAAAGTAAGCTTTTTAGCCACTGTTTCTCAAGCATTCAAAGTTTCTTTAGTATGTTTTGTTTTATTGTTTTGGAGAAAAGTATACCTAGTAGGCTTTTTAGCCACTGTTTCCCAAATATATAAATGTGTCCAACAACATACATGTGCTTAATATATCAATAGGCTTTGCAGCCACTGGTTTCCAAATCTTTCCAATGTTGTACCTGTACCTGATATACGCAGTATATATTCTCAAAGAAAGTAGGTCCATGGACCACTTTTAATCAACAGCAGAGTTACAACATTATTCCACAAACATCAACACACATCAAAATGTAGGCCTAGAGTCACCTTGATCCACTAATGCAATGTCATGGTTGTAGTGTACGTGTGTTTGGTGTTAGTGATTTTTCCATGATTCATTCCATAGGCAATCAACACACAAAAAAAGGTAGGCTTAATGCCACCTTGATCCACTAATGCAATGTCATGGTTGTAGTGTACGTGTGCTAGTGTCAATGATTTTTCCACAATTCACTCCTTGGTAATCAACACATATCAAAAGATAGGTCTAGTGCCACCTTGATCTACTAAGGCAATGTCATGGTTGTAGTGCTCTTGTGCAGTGTAATACTCAATGAGTCTCCAACATCTCAAGAATACATTTCAATTCTCCACTTTCCACCAAGCAAACATGGTAGGCCGATGGCCACCTAGTAAAAGTAGGAAAGGAAGATAATAGCCTCAGGATAATCACTTGTCATCATAGGCTATGGAGTACAAAAGCACAAGTTAAGGAAAAATGAACACTGATGAAGATGGGACTAGGTTGGAAGCCATTGAACCATCACAAGAAGCTCCTGAGAAAACAAACACAAGAAAGTTACACTCATGACAAATGTTTAAATCTCAGTTTACAAAGCCAAGAAATGTTCAACAAGGCAAAAGTCTATCTAGCATAGAGCTACCTTTAAATCGTTTCTGCTAGTATACAAGGTGAAAGTCTTTGCCAATATAAGACCTACAATCTGCTAAAGAAAAAGACTAAGTTCAGGTGAAAGATCACTTAACTCGAGGTTGTCGAAAATCATATAATATGCACTCAAGAAAATTTTTGAAAGAGCCAAAACGTCATCAAATAATTTTTGCAAAGGTGTATTCATGACTCTTTTTAGAGTTTTCACCTAAGAAAATGTTCAAAATAAAGCCAAACGACTTCAATTTTGAATGTGTATTCATAGAATATTTTGATTACTTTCTCACTATTACAAAAATAATAAATGACTTCAAAGAATTTTTTGAAAGTGTATTCATGACGCTTTTCAAAGTCTGCACCTAAGAAAATGTTATAAACAAGCCGAACAACTTCAATGAATTTTTTAAAGAGATACTATTGATTATTTTAAAATATACACTAGAAAAGTGTTGAAACAATAAACTTCAAGAATATTTTGAAGGTATATTCTGGAAACTTTTATTAAAAATGCCTTTAAACTTTCGTAATAAACATGAAACACATTGAAATTTTCGAAGTATATTCATGATTATTTTTAAAAATATACACCCCTGAGAAGGTTCGAAATAATCAAACGGCTTCCAAGAATTTTTTCAAAGGTATATTCTCAACTTTGTTAGAGTCTTCGTCTAAGAAAACTTTTTTAATAAACCGAAAAGCTTCAAAGAATTTTTTCTAAGAGAGTACATATGATTATCTTCAAAACATACATCTCGAGAAAGTGACAGAAATAACAACAACAAAATTTTGAATGTATATTCTATTCATTAGACTCGAACACAGAAAACCTTCGCAATAAAAGTAGAAAAGCTTGAAATTTTGTCTAAAGGTGTGTGTGAGTGTCATTTCAAATTCTACACCCGAAATGACAAAGCAAACCGAAAGCTTAAAATTTTCAAGAGTACATTCAAGATGATTCTTTGAAAATTTTTGTGTTCAGGAAAAGTTTCGAACAAACATCAAGGAAAAGTTTAAATTTTAGGCATCAAATAAAGCCTGAAAATTGAATCTAAAATAGTTTCTTGAAAATCCCAATCACGAATCTATACTATCAGAAGGCTGATAAAGTTTAAAACTTTTTGTCAATGGAAAGACATACCAGTAATGTTATCGGCGACCGAAGAAGCACGAACAGGACGACATTTCCCTTTGGTGTTATCCTCGTCAGCGTGACAGTTGCAACTATGACGTCAATCGTGAAATAGAAATCAAACGATTATAAGTACCACAGAAAAATCGATGAAGGCGGACGATTAATAGCGTTTGGATCTTCCACAGCAACAACAATATTGACGACAGTTTGACGTAGGGAGGTCAACGGCAGCAATAACAGTCTTCAACTATGGCGCCGATGGTTCCACAAGTAACGGCAAGATCTGATTCAGTGGTGCGAACAGCAGACGACGGCTTCGACTACATCATCTCCATTGAGCAACAAGCGACGACAACGTCGCCGATAGTTGCAACGGTAACATCGTCGATAGTGACGATGTCAACGAGGTCAGCGGTGATGGTGGCATCAACAGTGTTGGCGATGGTGTGGCTTTGATGAAGGAAGAAGAAGATGAAAATAAATTATTTTTGGAAAGGAAATAAGGAAATTCTAAGTTCCCTGGAGGAGAAGTCTGATGGTTTTTTTTTGGAAGAACAAAATCCTTTGGTGTAGGAAGAAGAACAAAAGCTGAAGGTTTAAACTTAATGATGGCGGAAACTTTTTCTTATGGAATTAATAATTGCTTCTTTATTCGATTCGACTTGGCTCGTTCTTGCCGTTGGAACTCCACATCATGGGCTGAAAGTTGGATTTCGGGTTTCATGGTTGAAATTAAACCAAGAAGAATTTTTTTTTGGATCTTTAATACATACAATATAACCCACGGACGACAATGTATGCAAGGGGAATTGTTTGCATCCAAATTAAAATTTTGGTTTTATCCAATAATGGGTTAGGCCTAAGCCCAAGCCTATCAATAAAAGTCCAAAAAAAAAGGGGTCGAATCCATTTGTCTGGCCTTTGTAGAAGAAGTCAGGGATATTTGAATTTTTAAAAAAATTGAAATCGAATGAAGCGCGTTATTAGAGGTGAAGTAGAAGTGGGTAGTTATGCTTGATGTAGAATATTAACTTGGGAATAAGTCACCAGTAATGGAGGCGATGGAAAAATTAGGAATGAGACTGTGATAGGCGTGGAGGAGTTCTAGAGGAACAAGCTTCCTCGATATAGGCAATGTTTCTTGGAATGGAGATAGTGGAAAAATGGAGACTTGTGTAGCAAGTCTTTTACGTCTATAAAATGAGTAGAGAAGGATGAAGCAAGTGACAACTAGACAACCAATCAACTAACAAATCAACAAATAACAAGCATTCAACAAACTCATCAATTGCAGCACTCTATTTCCTGGCTTTAGCTAAGTTTCTGACAAATTTCCAGCAGTGTTATTTCATTCACTCGTAGTGAAATCCAGTATTTTCTCTAGCAATTTCAATATTTATCAAGTTTTCAAGCACGATATTGCTAGTAGTCAAATCTGATGTTCTTGACAATTTTAGCATTATGATTGCAAGTGATAGCGAATCTATCAGCCCCATCGACATCATGTTATTTCATTCGTGCTTAAGGAAATCATGACACTGGCAGCCAAATTAATTCTTACCAATTTATTCATATGTTTTCAGCTTTGATTCAGAGCTATCGAGGCCCAGAAAACTGCGTAATACGATTAAGTTTACGATCTTACGAGAATAAATTCAGGTTTGGAAAGCAGCTTTAATTTCATAGCGTACATGTGACATATTTTGTATGTTTCGTATGATTCAAAAATCGCTTACTTGTAAGCATTGTTGGATTATTAAATATGTAGGCTTTGAGTCAATACTTTTTGTTATTATTATGGATGTTGTGTCATTCTTTAAAGTTTTTAGCACTCTTAATTCCATATTTCTACTTGTATTTCTAAAATGAATCAATTAATTTATCTATTTAAAAAAAATTTTATTTTTTATATAAATTAAAAAAATAAAACATATATACTATTTATTGTTCTTTTCAATAGCAACTCACGAAAATCATAGGTGAATTTAACTATTTGAAACAGTTCGTTTGTTTTAAGCAATCTGAATAGAAGCTTTTTTGAGAACTAATCTTGAATAGTCTTAATAAGCATTAAGTATTAAGTTGTTGTTTTTAACGTTGGGTAGTGAGTAGGGATGGCAATGAGCAGTTATTTTGAGTTCATGGCCGTATAGTTCTTAATAGCGCTGTTTGAGAATTTAATTTAATCGGGTTTTTAATTGGTTTGAGTTTATTTTCTCAAATCCAATATGGGTTCAGGTATTTTTACTCTTTGTAAAACCCGAGAAAATTAGAAATTTTCAAAAATGACAAAATGTTAATAAAAATAATAAATTCTGTGGGTTCGGGGAAGTTTAGAAAGTGCAGATGCCGAATAGTAGCAGTTCTTGTAGTTAAGTGCGTTTCGCGAAATATAGTGAAAAGTTTCGTCGAATTACGAGATAATGAATTTTTTGATTTTTAGGGTGATAAGTTGCCAATGACGGGATTTACTGATTTACCGGGCGACGGATAGAATGAAGCGATATGGTATATAAAAATAATAATAATAAGCCAGCCGATTATATTTAAAATTTTTTATTATTTTATTTTATACTTTAATATAAATAATAATAATTATTATAATGTTTTTAATAAATAATTTATAAAAATTCATAATATTTTTATTTTTATGAAAAATATTAATTTTAATATAATAAAAATAAAAAAGAAAATATAAAAAAATTAAAATTTAAAAATAAAAACAAAAATAAAATGTAAACAGACGAGTTTGAGAATTTTCACATGTCATTACATGCTGTTTAATTTTTTAAATGAGATAAGTTTAGGAATTGAAAAGAAAAATAAACGGCAGAAATTCGAGGATGGGGCCGTGGGTCACGAGCCACTCGGATTGTCGTCACAGTAGTGTATATTCTTTATCTCTTAACATTGGATAATGATTGAATTTTAACATTTTTATGGAATAAAACTTCGAATAAGTAAAGAATATTTCAACTTTTTATTCGAGAGCTTTAAAAATTTTGAAGCGATAAGTCGTGAAAATTTAAAAAAACAGAAAGCGAACATCTTGAAAATTTATTAAATTTTCGGCGTCGTCGAAAAATAAATATTCTGGCAAGCGTTTTAATCAAATTATATATTTAATTGAAATTAATATATTAGTAACATGTTTAATAGATTCTCTCCATATTTTTTCTTTAATAATAATTTATTATGAACAAAAATTCGCTTTGCCATTTCATTTTATGTATTTATATTTATCTTTGAAAATAAATAATTATTTTTAGAGTATTTTTATCAAAATGAGATAAAAAAAAATGATTGAAGAATTAAATTTCCAAATTTTAGCTTTCAAAAAGTTTTTTAATCAAATCATCCATTAACATATTTTCTTTAATTATTTTCCGTTATTTTGTGAAAGCCATTATCAAAAATTAATTTTTGAAAACTTTTTCTTAAAAAAATTGTTTCCCCTGTATCCTTATTACTAGACAAAAAGTAGTCAAAACTTTTGGGAAAATTTGGAAATAAATATTTAGATTTTTCTGACCAAACAAACGGAATGCGTGAAAACTAAAATGAGTTTGAACGGGATTTGATAGTCCACGGAAAAGTCAAACAGCACAGGGAAGAGAGTTCGGACGAGGAAGAACCGAACTCGCGCTTTTCCCACTAAATTATATATATAATATTATTATATTTTTTATTTTTTATATAGTCTTAAGCAAACATTTGTTCCTTCTTTCTCAGTGCTATTAATTCTCATCTTCCACTTCCCAAGAAAAGGGGATGAACAGTGTGTAAAAGGTTCAGAGTTCTGAGTTTCGCATGTTTCTTTTCCTTTTTTTTTTCCTTCTAATTGAATGGAATTCTAGTCCCAATTGATATCTTTAAGCGTTTTTTTTTAATATATGTGTTTTTTAGGGTTTGAATCCGCGAAGAAGATCGACAGAGCGAAGCGGATTCTTGATATTTTACACATAAAGGTAGGGCTCTGTTGTATATGCTTTGTTTTCAGTTGCTCTCGGATCGGTTATTTCGCTTTTCCTCAATTTTATTTTTGTTCGGAATTGATGATTAGGGTTTTGTTAGTATAATAATTTCATTATTATTGTAGGGTATTGTTATTTCTTCTCCAATACTAATTCGGGTTTTATAATTATGTTTTTTTTCCATGGCTGTTTGTTTGTAAAGCTTTATCGAATGAACGAAGAGGTCTAATAGTGGGTCAATTGTTTTTTGTTTTTTTTCTTTGGGTCGGGGAAATTAGGTCATGTAGGGTTTGGCTAACTCAGCTCCGTAAATTTTGTAAATATATGAGTTTTGGTTGTTCTTGTGAGCTATTTCCATGATGACAGGTCATGCAGGTAAGGTTATGCCGGATGTTCTAATGATATACCTTGACATCTTTTGAAGGTTCTTTGACTCTAGTATGCTGCAATTTGTGTGCGAAAACTGATCAAAGTCCAGACTTGGTAATCATGTTTCAAGATATTGGGATGTTGAACAGCAGCAAGCTGTTTTAGAGTTGGTTTGATTTGATGTTCCTATTTCTTAGGTGAAGTGGGTGGTTGTTGTGACGGTTCGTTTTTAATGTGTTTTTCGGCATTATTTAAGTTAAGATTTGAAGACATGGCTGAGATTTGCTGGTATTTTTAATGATGGTATCTTCAAAGAAGGGAGCAAAATTTAAGACATTGTGGATTGGAAATCATGTTAGAGTTGCTGGTATGATTGCTTCTATAGATGTACAAATTCATCTCACTTGAATTTTACAACACAAGCCTCATTGTTCTTCGGATTTGCTTGTGTGTGGAAAACAAATAGATAAATCTTTGTGTATTTCTACATAACGTACATTTCTACATAGAAACTCAAAGATGATAGCCTTCATTGTTAACCTGGGAAGGCATATGTGTAGTTCTGAACGTATAATGGAAATTTTCGTCGGTAGATGGTTAGCTAAAATAGACAGGATAAACAATTTCTTGTGTGACTGGAGTTACTCTAACCAATATTCCCTTTTTCCAAAGGTTAGCTGAATGCAATTCCTGCTTTTCCATTGTTAGAGGAAAAAAGTTGCAGGCGCTGAAAGAAGGATAAACTCACCACCGTGGATTTATTTGAGCTCACAAATGTAGCTGGAATGGCCCTTTTCCCTTATATTATGGAACTTTTTTATGTATCAATCTAGTTAGTCAAACTTGTCTGAAGCTAGTTCTAGGTACTGTTTTGTTTTACTTGCAGTTCTGTCACAAGAGAACCATGAGTAAGCAGAATCATGGTTGTAGGGTGAGCATCTCGTGATTTATAGATTCCTGCAACTAAGACTAGAGCCTTGTTATGTTATGTATTGCATGGTCACCTTGTCCTGTTTTAACTTGTTCAATATAAGGAACACGAGAGACTATCTATTTTGATGTTTACATCTCCAATGGTTCTCATATTGGTTTAAGATTTTCTCCCCTGCCATCCACCCTCAATCGCAAGAGTAACATAATGGGCAAGGAGATCAAGGCACATGATCATTTCCATTTAGAAAGAACTCAATTTTAAATATAAGCTTTGATCTTTGTAGTTATGCCCTTAATTTGAGGGGTGGTTGGCTATTTGGGTAAGAGCACTTGTAATGTGTATTTCCTATGAGAATAATGAATGGTTAGGTATAAAGAGTTGATGCTGGAGTTGCAATTTAGAGTAATAAAGTCACATTTGGTTTCTGTCAGGAAAGTGGTTGTTAAATTCTAACCATATATACAGCATTGAATCAATTTAATTTGGTTGTACCATCTCTTAGCGGCTAACCCTTTTCCTTTTTGTTGTGAAAAATTCTTCCAAATATCGCTCTTGTAAAAGTTTTTGACTGTATGCTTTTTGCCTGTCGCTTTTTCTTTTGCTTGTTGTAACTGCAGGTAAAGTTGTTGAGCAAAGTTTTTGTTTAAAGCCTACCCCCACCTGAATGGATCAGCAAGGGCACGGGCAGCCCCCGACAATGGGCATGGTTGGTAGTGCAGCTCAAATGGCTTATGGTATCCCTCCATATCAACCTAACCAAATGGTTGGGACTTCTGCACCTGGAACAGTTGGATCAATTCAATCTCCTACTCAGCCAGCAGGTATCTCTTCTCCAGCTCAGCTGGCACAGCACCAACTTGCTTATCAGCACATTCACCAGCAGCAGCAACAGCAGTTGCAGCAACAACTCAACAACTTTTGGCAAAATCAGTACCAAGAAATTGAGCAGACTGCTGATTTTAAAAACCACAGTTTGCCGTTGGCTAGGATCAAGAAGATTATGAAGGCAGATGAAGATGTAAGGATGATATCGGCTGAGGCCCCGGTCATCTTTGCCAGGGCATGTGAGATGTTCATTCTTGAGTTAACACTACGGTCATGGAATCACACAGAGGAGAACAAAAGAAGGACACTTCAAAAGAATGATATTGCAGCTGCAATCACAAGGACCGATATATTTGATTTCTTAGTTGATATTGTCCCTCGTGAGGATTTAAAAGATGAGGTACTAGCATCAATCCCAAGAGCTGGAACACTTCCAGTTGGAGGTCCAGCCGAGGGTCTCCCTTACTTTTATATGCAACCTCAGCATGGTCCTCAGGTTGGAGCTCCAGGGATGGTTATGGGGAAGAGCATGATGGATCAAGGTCTTTATGGCCAACAGGCTCGCCCTTATGTTGCTCAGCAGATGTGGCCACAGCAGCAGCAACAGCAGCCACCTGCAGATTCCTGAGCAAAGAGGAGATCTGCTAGAGCAGAACAAGAACAATGTGAGTGACTTTATCATGGTTTATTGAAGGTTCAATTGTTAGTTATTTTTCTCTTTTAATTTTGTCATGAACAAGGTTTTTATTGTTTATCACCTCATTTTAGCTCATTATAATATTTCATGTTTGATGTTGGTATTAAAATTTGGTTATCTTCTTCTAGCGTTGTTCTTAATCCTGTTAAAGATGTGGATTCTGTGTGATTTATAATGGAATTGCTTAGTTCTTTACCAATGAGGGTATGGTAATTGTTTCTTTGTCACGTCCATTCTCTTACCTTGGTATTAACTTATGCTTCTGAGTTGTACTAATCAAAATTCAGACACTGAAGGTCAAAAATAAAAAAAAAGACGTTTTTTATGAAGTTGCAGAATGCGGATTCATAGTTGAATATGATTCAGAAGCAAGATGTAGATGGGCTTAGTTAGATTTTTAATCTTCCCTCTTGAACTATTTTTCCTTTATGGTAATTTTCGTTGCAGTTCTCCTTTTGATCTTCTTCTTTGACTGAGAAATCTGTGTTTGGCTTCTGCAGAAGTGTGGGGCAGGAAGATGTCTTTCTAGCGTCAAAATTAACAGGAGAAATACATGAACAAGAGAAGCACCAAAGCGATTGTGAAGACTGAATACTTGGGCTGCACAAAAATATATTGATAAAGAAAACATTATTACCTCCAGATGGTGAGGATTAGTTTTATCTGTATAATGAATGTTTTATTTTGGTAACAGATTTAGAGCTTAAAACTTAGTCATTATGGATGGCTTATTATCAAGTTACTAGTGCAGGGTCTATTTTTAATGTATTTGCTATATCATGATTCTCAGGTCATGGAAATGGAAATAGCTGAATTTGAGTTTATGGCCCAACAAAGCATGTGTTATGGCAAAACTTGCTTTAAGCCTCCCAACTGTTTATTAGTGTTCTTACAACCAAAATTCAATTGAAAGTACTAAAATTTGTGCTGGATAGGGTCAAATTTCAATTAGTAGCTTCACAATAGCCAAATCCTAGCCAGCATCCCTGGAAACCATTAGTTGTTCATGGTGTGGCCCTAGCGAAACTCGGTAGAACTAAAGTTTGGTTTTGGATTTCCTATTGAGCCTTGATGATTTTAAATTCTCTCAAATTCAGACAGGAAAGAATGTATAATTTTGAGTTAGAGAAAGGAATGAGAACATGAACAACAGAAAGCAAATGGAATCACCATGAAAGAGTGCAATCCAGGTTTCTCCAAAGCTTCTTCAATGACTAGCTTTTCAATATGAAAGATGATAAATGCCAAATGACAATTCTGACCTTACCATGCTTAAAATAACATGTTCTAATTTCAATAGACTTCTGCTGGAAAATAAAAAAATATTTAAGTACTTAGAAATTTCTATAAAAGAAAAACTCAAGAGTGTCCATGCATAATATCACTTTTCTATTTTTTTTTTTTTTTTAATACGAACATAATCATGCCATCTAAATGATCTCCTGGGCAAATTTTGAGTACAAAATTCTTGAAACCATGACTGGGTATTATTATACAACAAATGCTCCTGGGGCTGGAAAATAACTGTTCATAGAAAATAAATATAGGGTGTATAACTTTTCCTGCAAATCAGTGCATAGAAAATAACTGTTCCACACAAGTGACAAGTCTATCCACTCTTCAACCATTTATATAAACTAGGTATAAAAACGTCAACAAAATTGTTCTTTATAGGTAAATTTACAGAAGCAGCAGCAGTCTGACCATGGAGAAAGTTTTCAGTTGTATCCTCTATCAAACTCAATGGATCACTTGACAGGACAAATATCCTCCAAACTGCAACGGATAAAGCAATCAATGTCTTAGGCTCAGAATGGAATAGTGTTTTCACTTAGGTTCTCAAAATTAATTACCACTGTGATATAATTGAATTTTATAATTGACAACTGAATTTTAAAAGTGTCTATTCAATATAAGGAAGATTATGATATTTTTCAAAAAATTAAAAATGCATTTCCTATGTCTTTACCTCGATCTCCAAATCATGGATATATCACATTAGGAAGAGTGAGGTCCATGGTTGAGAGTTTTATCCAAACACTCTTTAATGGTTATCTTTGACAGTTAACTTTTATCGTTTCAAAAGCTCTCCCAAACAGGGCTCTAATCATTTTTGTTCACTATTGAAAGTTTATTAGCATAATAGAATTCAATACCTCCTTCCCAAACACTCAATGATATCAGTGGTAAGGGTTGATCTTTTCTTATTCTCGAAAGCAACTGATGCAGCCTTCCTCATTAAAGCAGACCCAGCAATGCTCCCCAACATCGTTGGATTCTTCAGACTTTTTAACAATTGCAAAATTGAGAGAGACAAACCATTGTCCATTGTCAAACATGAGGCGTGAAGGAACACAAATATCCAAAAACCTCAAGCAACCCTATGAGCAAAAGTAAGGAAATTAAAAGATTCTCAAATAACCTGATAATCAAATCCCCTTCAGCAATGATTCGCTGTCGCGCCCAAGATAAGAATACTGCAACACTGGCACCAAAAGAGAGATTTTCTATTATAAAATTGCAGTATGAGTAAAGCACTTCTAGGCTTCTCTGTAGGATAGAGGAATCTAGTTTTCTTGTTCATTTACAAATAACAAATTTTGAACATCTAGTTGCAGTGATCACTGCATTCACACAAAGAAAACAACAAAAATGAACCTAAATGTCAACTAAGAGGATAGACGAAAGTGATGCACATGATCTTGGTTATTGAATAATTTAGCAGTGGTATTCTCCTTTATATTTGTTAAGTTGTTGTTTAAACTTTCAATCTAAATCTATAATAATTATTCTGTCATGTTTTCCTATGAAAATAAAAGATGAATAGTCAGTGTGAATAACCTAAAAATAAAAATAAAATAAGACTACTAAATAGGATTATAGATAAAGTGACTATATGGATAGAATAGACAAAACATAAAGAAATAATGCATTGTAATTAAAATAAAATGGAATTTAAGCATGGAATAAAGAAGAAAATAACCTTGGAAACTCTTAATACTTAAAGAAGAAAAAGGGAGAATTCTGCCTGCCAAATATACAACATTAACACTAAGAAAAGGAGACATCAAAATATCAGGGAACCTTTTCTCTTTGATGGAATATGTTGCTGAGGACCTAAAATGATCACTTACCTTCCAGAAAGTATATCACCCTGGCCACCACAGCGTCGAGGAGAACCATAGATGCTTACTGACTTGACTGCATAAAGTATGGAGTATTAGAACCAGATGGAGTTCATGGTTCGCACAAAAGGAAGATAAAACCAGTTAATTTGGTCTATGAAGTGGGATAGGCCAACCAAAATAATATTGGTTAAAGAGAATAATAAATGCGAATAACTAATAAAAATTGTTAGATCTGGATAAATGTTCAATTTGATTTCCAATGCCCTCATACAAGCTACACCAAGTCATGGACAAGGTACCTAGGTCCCACATCCTTTTTCAGCTAAACTCAACCTAGAGATGGGTCTAGATAGATGGACTTTCAATGTCAACCAGTTCAATTGGCTGCTTAGGTTGAAGTTCACAAATAAAGGAAGATAGAATAACTAAAAGACAGACGAGATCCAGTTAAGTCATTTTCTCATGTCAGTAATTGATTAGTGCGAGCACCTCAACCATCCAATCCATGTATATATATATATAACCATGGGTGTCTCATCCAGCTTGCGCGCACCTCACAAATCTCATGGGGCCCTAAAGTTAACGACCTAGTAAAACCTCTAGTGGCCCTAAGAGAACTCAAACTAGTGACCATTAGAAAGCAAACTCAAGGCCAAACCAACTGAGCTACCCCTTAGGGTTTATATCTATATATATGTGTGTGTGTGTGTGTGTGTGTGTGTTTTCTTTTTTTTCTATTTTTGGGGGGTGGGAGGAAGGAAAATGTACATTTTTTTCTTTCTCGATATTATGTCCTCATTGGGACTTGAACCTAGAACCTCCCATAACCCACCCCAAACCTTTACCACTTGAACCGGGCCACTCTTTATACTATTATTGGTACCATCAATTTTTGGAAATGCAGAATATCTGAAAACATCGTGATATCAGATATATTTTCAAAAAAAAAAAAAAAAAAAAAAGATATATTTGTTACTAATAGGTCTCAGGAATATATCAATTTGAAATTCCCACTATCTAGATATGTGTTACATGTACTGTACCACCACTGGCAGAGTAAATATTCAATTTCTTAAGGTTCACTCAAGTTTTCCAGCTCATAAATAGTATGATAGATAGAATGCATCAAAGAACTTTACCAAAGAGAACATCGGCAAACCAATTCATTACGATTTTAAAAAATAAAAATAAACTAGCAAAAGCTGAATCACACTACAGAAACATAATTATACATCCAATTATGTACCTGTTTCACCATCACTGATCAGATCAGACTTTCCTTTCCGTAGGATAGTTACACCGCCAATCCTGAACAAGAATAGAATTTATCTACTACTATATTCATTTACAAATAAGTAGATGTTACCAAGGGAACTATTTGTGTTTTCACACACACATGATAGGGGTGGGAGCCGAAAAATTATGTATATTACCCATTCACCATGAAAATACAGGAATTGTACATCATTGTATTGACACAACTCAATAGAGAAGGATTTAAATCCCAGCACATGGTCTACCAATCTAACAACATGTGCCTTTTACATGGAGGAAAACCTCGTAAAAGGAATGAAGCATGTATAGCACACATGATGTCCATGAACTGTGCAAATAATGCAAATCCAAGGTGCATGGTCCACGTAATGCCCATGAGACACTAACGGTGGTGGAATTTTGGGGCATTAATTGTACCAAAATTAGCTGTTTCTGTCTTATTGTTCTTTATCCTCATCAGTTCTTATAATTAAAACATGGACTACAAACAATTTTAGAAGTTCATCATGACCAACCATAAGACTTCCTAAATGATAGTATAGTCTTGAAAGGAAATAAATGGAAAAATAAAAATCTACACTGATGAACAATCTTTCTGACACAGACCAAACTATTTTAAAATCCATTAAACAATGACCACCTACAAGGCGTCACATAAGCCAAAACAGTGTCAGTATCAGGTCGTTCCAGATGGTCCAGTAAAATGCAAGAATTGAAATGACTGATTTTGGGGCAACAATTCTCCCATATTGCAATGTATCATAGTTTCATAATGATTAATACCGTACTGGAAAAACAAATTAACCAATAGTGTGGCTCAAAAATGCTAGCTAACTTTAAAAGAGTGTAAAAGGAAATTTTACCCTTTGGCAAGAGAGAGTAATTGCTCAGCTGCATCTTGATCACATACTTCACAGTTTAGCACCTTCTGAACAAGACGCTTATATTCATTCACATTTGGGGTTAAGACTGCTAAAGGATAACCACTAACCAGATCGAGATTGTCTGTAACAAGAAAGAGTCCATCCTGAAAAGACCCATATCAACAAGCATAATGTCAAAGATCAAAGAAACTAATAATATAGGGTATACAAAGATTCAGGACTGAAGAAGTGTATACACAAACAGAACAACATAGCCACAATACATACCCCATCTATGACAATTGGGACATTTGAATGTCTAGCATGCTTCATGATTTCACTAACACAGTCCTGGACATGTTATGCAAGCATTAGAAAGGATGACAATTGACAAAAATATGCTGTATATACCACAAAACAGGTGAAAAGAAAGGGTTTCAAGGCACTCAAATGAAATCAGCACCCTTGCATGTACCAGTGCATGAGGGAAGGACTCCATTATTTCTAGCATTTAGAAACTTAATATACTTATAAAAAACATTTAGAAACTTATTAGACATCAGTTATATGCTTAAGATAATGGCTAAGGAAATCACTGTGAGGCGAGCCATCATGTCAAATAAGTTGTTAGATGTCATGGTCCTCATGCATGAGCCAAATCTAGGCATTTGGTTGAAATATTATGCAAGGTTGTAACCCTGTTTGAAGCTAAGAGTAATACTTTCTGTTCACTTTAGTGTCTTTTGAAAGAAAAAGGGAAGTACTTCATCTCTTATGCTTAAAGTTTATCTTGGAATGCCTTGAAAATGGTTTTGCATCACTGCCTGCAGCTGAAATCAACAACAGTAATGGCAGAAATTTTATCACCTCCTAACTTTTCTCTCAGAGATGGTTGAATCATGTGTAAAAATGTATGTGCTTGTAAACATTCGTGCACAGACACATGTTTGTCTCATAACTCAAGTGCTCAAGGCATTCCAATACTCATCTTTGTCTTGAGATATTTGTTAATATATAACTCTCTTTTACAACCATATACATGGATTTGGACACATCTCAAGTATTGCAGAGACAAGAGGGTAAAAATAATTTCAAGGCATAAGAAACTAAAGAATAACATTATTCAATCTGCAAAGGTAAACTTAGAGACCCAAGCATTAGATTAAAAGAAGCACACCAGGAGAAAGGGGTCTCTCCCAAGGCCTGGACCAACAACTAGGCAATCAAATCTTTCCATCCATTTAACAACCTCCGCAAGAACCTTCTCTGAGATTGCCTTTTTGTCCTCCTCCCTGGAAATATAGTTTTCACAAGAATAAGCATGGTATTCAATTGTAAAAAATATCTATATATTTGTTGAGGGAAAAGCAAACTAGCCAAAGAATCCACCTAACACTATAAGATTCTTCTAAAAGAGGGTGCACAATTAACTCAGGGCTGTAGCTTTTTATGACTGGAGCTGCATCTTTAGTGCAGAATACATGAGACAGATCTGCACCCTGTAGGAGGTAAAAGTAAAAACAAGTCCATTCAAACTAGCAGATCATTAGAGTGATGGAAATCACAAACAATTTTTCTTTGAGAGGCCATGCAATTGGGGGTAACAAAACCAAGGAAAAAACACACAAAAAAAAAGAAAAAGAAAAAGAAAAGAAGGGGTAGAGAACTAACAATTTTTAAAGCTGAGATAGCAGAGAAGTATGGTGCACCTGTGTATTCACGACAGCCACCAATAACAGCTATTTTTCCTGAGAGACAAATCGTAGCTAGTGGATTCATAACACAGAACTACGTATTTGTACAGAAAACACAACTAATTGTGTATCAAGAGTGAAGCAAGCCATTGTTCCTAATGGATGCCAGATAATAGATCAAAATTATACGAATTCTGGGCACCTCTTTATTCCAAAAAATGCATCTTTTGCTCCTAAATAATAAAATCATTCTTTAGGGGTTATCGAAATAATTTTAGGTTAAAAATACTGCCAGGTCCCAGTATCATACTCAAAAGTTCACTTCAGAATAATCACTCCTGAGCTCACTTTAATACCATTTTTTCTTCAAAATTGACACAGGGTACTGCACGTCATGCATTTTCTCTTGAAATAATGAGGTAAATAACAAGTAGCTTTATCATAAAGATCAATGGTCATTTAGTTTAAACAAGTTTCACCCACATAAGCCCGCACTGAACAAGGTACTGGAATGTAAGATAAGAACAATCATTCACATAGCTTTGCAGCATGCTCCACATATTTTCAGGTAAAACCATCTTCTACCAAAACAAATATATAAGAACCTGTGTATGACCACTGTCCTGTTTTGTTAGACAGTGAAGGGATTATTTCCGGACCGATGCCCTTCCGTTTTGAGATTATGTGGTTGAAATTTGATGGATTTAAGGACCTACTCAGAGGCTGGTGGCAAAGCCTGCACTTCTCTGGATCCTTTAGTTTTGTTTTGGCATCCAAAGTAAAGGCCCTGAAGGGTATTTTGAGGGTTTGGAACAAAGAGGTTTTCGGCAAAGTTGAGGTTCAGAAGAAGGAGGCCTTAAGCAGGATCTCGTTTTGGGATGACTTGGAGAAAGGAAAGGCCTGTCTTGGAAGAATACGAGGGGAGAGGGAAAGGCTAGAGAGGAGTTTAAGAAGTGGGTGGACTTGGAAGAGGTCTCACGGAACCAAAATCTAGAGGAAACTTGGTTGGAAAGAGGGGCGAGAAACAGATGCTCACGGGATGGCTTGATTCTCATAGGAGGAGGAACTCCATTAGGAACATCAGTATTAATGGTAGAAGATGTGTCAAGGAACCTGAGATTAAAGAAGGTCTGGTTAGAGCCTTCCAAAGTCTCCTTTCTGCCTCAAGCAACTAGAGCCCGCCTCTCCCTAATCTTTGGTTCAATGAGATAGGGTGGCCAGGTTACAAATTTGGAAGAAATGTTCTGAGAGAGATTCTTCACGACAATCTCGGGAGCTTAATGGTGTAAAGCCCCAGGTCCAGATGGTTTCCCATTGGCCTTTTGGTCTTGTAGTTGGGATTTTGTGAAAGTTGAGGTTTTGGGCTTTTTTAGGGAATTCTTCGAACATAACCAGTTTGTCAAAAGTCTGAATGCTACATTCTTGGTCTTGATCCCCAAGGGAAGGATTGTCGAGGATCTAAAGGATTTGAGACCCATCAGTTTAGTGGGGAGTTTGTACAAAATTTTATCGAAAGTGTTGGCTAACATAATCAAAAGAGTTATGGGGGTGATTATTTCCCAGTCTCAAAATGAGTTTGTAGAAGGGAGGCAAATTCTTGATGCAGTTCTAATTGCTAATGAGGCAGTGGATTCTATTCTAAGAAGGAAAGAGAATGAGATTCTGCATGTTGGATATTGAAAAGGCTTATGATCACATTAGTTGGGATTTTCTGCTTCAGATTATGGAAAGAATGGGGTTTGGCTCTAAATGGATTAGTTGGATTAAATATGGTGCATCTCACGGCTTCTTTTACGTGCAGTTGTAAAAAAATCTTCTATGGGGTGCAGAACTCAGGAGGCACGAGAACAGGAGGCCTCTTTCCCCCTGCCTTTTGTCATGGAATGGAAGCCTTTGGCGGTGTCTTAAGCACGTTGCCAGGCGGAGTTTCATCTCACAGGCTGCTTGGGTTTTTAGGGAAGAGATGGAGGATATTGTTATTTCTCATCTTTTATATATGCGATGATACTATCTGTTTCTTGAAACCTGACTCTGGCGACTAATGTATTTGAGATGGACCTTGATGTGGTTTGAAGCCTTTTCAAGCTTGAAGATTAATTTGATTAAAAGTGTGATTATCCCACTGGGTAGGGTGGACAATGTGGAGGAGTTAGCTGTTGAGTTTGGTTGTGGGGTTAGGTCCCTCCCCTCAACGTATTTGAGTCTTCTACTTGCGGCGCCTCCGCGGGGGCTTTTGGGGTCGCAGTTCCGTCGACCAGTTTAGAAGAAGGTTGCGGCGCGGAAAGGCTTGATATATACCGAAGGGGAGGATCACACTCATTGAACCTGTTGTCCCAGCCTTCCCATTTACTTTCTTTCTCTGTTTAGAATGCCGAAGATTGTTTGTTCGAGTTTTGGAGAAGGTCGAGGAGAGACTTTTCTTTGGGGTGGGGCTGATCTAGAGAAAACCTCCTTATCGTCGATTGGAAAACGGTTGCATCGAAAAAGTTGCGGGGGTCTTAGGGTGAGAAGCCTTTCTAAGATGAATATTGCTCTGTTTTGTAAGTGGTGTTGGCGGTTTGCCAATGAGAGGGATTCTCTTTGGCGTTTGGTGATCAGCACCAAATTTGGGGAGGGTGATGGTAGCTGGAACACTAATGACATTAGGGAAGGTTATGGCACTGGGTTATGGAAAGACATCAGTAAAGAATGGATCACAGCACTGCCAAAACTCTACTTCTTCCTTAAGCGATGAGGTCGGAGGCTTCGGTTACAGGATCCACACAGTGCGGGGGGCAATGACTGTGTAATCACCTTCCCCGTCTGTTCAATTGGTAGCTCACAGATGCAAGGGTAGCGAGAGGTTTGGGACTCCTCCCGAGGTCGATGGGGGTTGGTCCTTGTAAAGACAGCACAATGATTGGGGAAATGGAGGAGGTGGAAAGGATTCATTCTTGACCATTCAAAATAAGAAGGTCAGGCAGCTTCAGGGGATTGCATAATTTTAAAGGAAGGCAGGGCACGATGGTTTATGATCCATTTCGTATGCAATCTAATGCATTCTCATTATTCCAATTCATAGCATTAGATTTGGAACCCAATTGTTCCCCAGTGGGTTTTAACTCTTGGGAAGATTCGCAGAGAGCGAGTGCTACGCTTGACCAATTAAAGAAGAGGAATCACCCTTGCAAGCGAGGTGTTCTTTATGTGAAGAGGAAGAGGGGAAACAATATAGACCATTTGTATTCATTGTTCGAGCTAAGATGTTGTGGAACCTTTTTTTTGGCCGTTATGGATTATAGCCCCGGGTGTTAAAGCTAGCGGTTAAGCGAGCCCTCCTTCAGCAGCAGGTGCTAGCGTTGGAAAAAAGCGGAAGAGTTTGGATAGGCCCCTCTTTGTTTATTTTGGACGCTGTGGAATGAAAGGAACAGGGCGGCTTTTGAGAATGAGACCTCATCTGCTTTTAGGATGAAATCCTCTTTTTTGTTCACCTTATGGTCCTGGGCTAAGTTGTATAATGCTGATAACTTAGGTTCTTTGGTAGATTTTTTATCCTGGTTGGGGTATAGGTGAGAGTGGTGGTGTTCTCCCCTTTTGTACTCCTCTTGTGTATTCTTTGGGAGCTTTGTGCTCGATTTTTAATATATATTCTGCTTTTTACTGATAAAAAAAAAAGAACCTCCTCGGCCACAGCCAAGATCCAGTATTAGGTCAATCCATCAGAACAACACAATTGAAGCCACCAGCCATTGGATATAAATATCAAGTCGTCTCAAATCCAATACAGAGCTATTACTCCACTTTTGCCCGTTAAATATAAAATACTGATGGAGAAAAAGGAAGTACTCGAGTCTTCGTTCTTGTTATGTATTAAAGAAATTTTCTCGGGAATCCGAGGAAAATTTTATCATGTATTTATAATTAAGTGCCTAAGGTATGACTTGATGACTCAAAACTAATTTATTTTATCAAAAAAGAAAAAGCACAGAGACAAAAACAGAATTGCGTCGATATTTTTGTTCTTTGAAAAATGAATATACGATTCGCTAATCAATCACAAAAGAAAGATGAAAATGAGGAAAATCGTATCATGTATTTATAATTAAGTGCCTAAAATATGACTGGATGACTCAAAACTAATTTATTTTATCAACAAAAAAAAAAAGCACAGAGACAAAAACAGAATTGAGTCGATATTTTTGTTCTTTGAAAAATGAATATACGATTCGCTAATCAATCACAAAAGAAAGATGAAAATGAGGAAAAGTAAAAGAATACTGATAATCCTAATCAAAATAAATAAATAAGCATGATAATGAGCTTACCAGCCTGGCCTTTGTGCTTAGCTAAGTCAAGTGTGGGAGTGATTGCCCTCAGAATGTTCTCAGCATCCGCATCTAAAGCCATTGCTTCCGGCTTTGATTTGCGATTTAATTCCTGGCTATGACCTCCGACTGCAAGGCACCTTATCAAAAACTCCTGTCTTCTGAAAACAGCTGATGAAGCCAACATACGATTGTTTGGGCTATGCAAAAGACTCACGCCATGTTTAATTATCATGAGCGAGTGATGCCACCGCTCTCTTCAATTAAACCTGAAAACGATTCAGAAATATTCAATTCACGCATCATTTTCCGAAATCTTCCAAATTTCGTAAAAATTTTAACGCAAGTTCTTGAGGAAACCTAAAATGTTGATGGAATCAGGAGCGAGCTGTCGACGAAGGAGAAGATTGAGCTTCCACCGAGTTGAGTTGGCCGGAAAATTAGACCCGAGTTCTTGGCATATGCTGGTGAGGAGTACGTTTGCCTTTTGAGAGTTTCCAAACCGGTTCACCGCTCACTCGGAGTGACCTACCTTAAAGCAAATTTGAATAATCATTCTGTAATTTTTGGATTTAACCTTTTTTTTTTTAATTCTATTATTAAAAAAAACTTTTTTTTTTCTTCTATTTATTTTACATTATATCATCATACTTTATTTTTATAAGAACTATAGGCATTCTATTTTTATAAGGACTCTAAAATGGAATTACCTGTAAACCCATCCCACCCTTTATTATCTCCACCAGGCTTCAAAATCTGGATTTAACTTATATTAAGATGTTGCAATTTGAAAAAGATTTGGATGGGTGTTGACTAATCCAAATTAAGCTCAATTTTTGTTTATTTGTGTGAAAGTAAGCTAGAGGAAATATTTTCCTTTTATTGAAATATGAAATCACACCTTTACAAAAGGGCTAAAGCAACAATTTATATGCAAAGTGGTATAGCTCACATGGAAAGTGTGAGCTGGGGAATATTTTGGAAGCATTTAAATGGGCATGGAAAGTATAGCTCACATGGAAAGTGTGAGCTGGGGAATATTTTGGAAGCATTTAAATGGGCATGTAAGACACCACACGTATACTCTTTTCATCCCCCTCTTAAGGTGGAGCTGGTTGAAGATAATCAACCAAGCCCAACTTACATAACAAACGATGGAAGAGGGGACAAGAGAGGGATTTGGGGATGACATCGACAGGTTGAGAGGCGGAAGAAACATTCTGGGGAAGAAGCAAGCCAGATTTAAACCGCTCCTGCACAATGTGACAATCAATATCCAAATGTTTCATACGCTCATGAAACACCGAATTTTGCGTGATATGTAAAGTTGTCAGGTTGTCACACCATAGAGGAACAGGTAGGGGAGCCGGAATGTCAAAATCTCAAAGGAGGGAGATGCACTATTGCAGCTCGCAAGTGGTAGTCACCATGCTTTGGTACTCCGCCTCGACGGAAGACTTTGACACTATAGTTTTTTTCCTGGCCTTGCAAGAGATTAAGGCTAGACCAAGGAGATGCATAAGCTGGTGAGGGACCATCGAGAATCAGGGCAAGACACCCAATCAACATCAGAATAGGCAGTAAGGCGAAGATAATTAGACACAGGGAAAAAAAGTTCCTTTAGAAAGAGACCCCTTTAGGTATTTGAGAAGATGAACGACAAAGTCCCAATAGGGCTTGCGGGGATCGCCAACAAACTAACTGAGTTGTTGGACAGTATATGTGATATCAGGACGAGTAAAATTGAGATACAACAACCATCCGACAAGGCGCCGATATTGAGCAGGGTTGGGTAGCACAGGGCCAAAGGCGGTAAGGAGTTTGAGCCCCTTCGGAAAAGGTGTAGTAGTAGAACAAGCCCCCATTAGACCAACATCATTGAGGAGGTCTAGAATATACTTGCGCTTGTGAAGATGAATGTCGCGGGAATGGCGAGCAAGCTCAACGCCAAGAAAATAGATGGCAGAGCCCATGTCTTTGATGGTAAAGACAAAATGAAGGAACGATTTGGCTTAGATAATGTCTGACTTAATAGGCCCAGCAATGAGGACATAATCAACGTAGACAATCAGGGCTAAGAAAGAAGTGGGAGATCATCGGATGAAGAGACAAGAATCATTGGAAGACTGCTGAAAACCAAAAGATGGAGCTTGGAGGAAAGCTCGATGTTCCACTGCCTAGAGGCTTGTTTGAGGCCTTAAAGGGACCGATGGAGGAGACAAACCTCTCCAGGTTTGGCCAAAGTGTAACTAATAGGTGGAGCATGTAAACTTCTTCATCCAAAAAACCATGAAGGAATGCATTATTGATGTCAAGCTGGTGAATAAGCCAAGAATTTGTTATGGCAACAACGAGGAACATGCGGATAGTGACGAACTTTGTCACAAGAGAAAAACTTGCAAAATAGTTGACGCCTGCAACCTGATTATACCCTTTGGCGACAAGGCGAGCCTTGTATTATTGACAGTGCTATCAGGATGAAGTTTCGTCTTGAAAATCCATCGACGGCTAATGGCAGTTTTCCCAAGGGGAAGAGAAGTGATCTCCTAGGTATTGTTGCCCTCCAAAGCTTGAATCTCCTCTTGCATTGTCTGGCACCATTCGGGAAAGAAGTAGGCTTGTTCATATGACAGGTCATCAGGTAAGGAAGAGGACTAAGAGGCAGAAAGAAGCAAAATGGGAGAACCCGAAGAAGAAGCCAGCGAAGTGGGTGTGGGCACAATCACTGTACAATCAGTCACAAAGTCATGAAGCCAAGTAGGATTTTGCCACACTCTGGGAGGGAGACAAGGGGCGGGAGGAGAAGAGGAAGGGGACATAACAAAGGAAGAAATAGAAAAAGAGGAAAGGTGTGACAGAGAAGTGTAAGGAGAAAGAGGAGTGACAGGAAAAGGAGGGGAGGAGTGGTCACAGACCGGGAATGGCAAGGAAGGTAGGGAAGATTTTGGAAGGAGAGGTGGGGAAGAAGAAAAAGGAAAGCTGGCCTCATGAAAAACCACATCCCTGGAAAAGAAAACAGCATGGGAGTTAAGGTCATATAGCTTGTAGGCCTTGTGACCTTGCTAGAAACCAAGGAAAATGCACTTGGAAGCCCGGGGAGCAAACTTGTCCCTGTGGGGTTGAACATGAGTGGCATAGCATAAACATTCAAAGCATCGGAGAGCCAAATAATCATGAGGTTTATTGTAAAGAAGTTCATAAGGAGTTTTCCACTCTAAAATGGAAGAAGGAAGGTGATTGATTAGGAAAGTAGCCATGAGGAAAGCATGGTCCCAAAAAAATTGGGAAGAGAAGATTGAAATAATAAGGCACGAGCTAATTGCAATAAGTGCATATGTTTGCGCTCGACTACACCATTCTGCTGGGGAATGTTGACACAACTCCTTTGATGAAGGATGACGTGATGAGCAAAAAGAGATTGAAAAGCGGTGTTGCAAAATTCAGTCCCATTGTCAGAACGTAGGGCCTAGACATTTTTATTGAAATGAACAACAACCATGTTGAGAAAGTTATTGATGATAGACAAAGTTTTGGACTTGTGTGAGATGAGAAATGTCCAAGTAGTACGACTATAATCATCAACAATAGTCACCATAAACTAAGTGCCGTTGTGAAACTCATGGTGATAGGAATTTAAAGATCCACATGTATTAACTCAAAAGATGTAGTTGTATGAGTGACACTAAGGTGGAAAGGCAATGTTTTGCTAAAGGGCATACATCACAGTTTGAGAAATCTGGAAATACAACTTCAGACAAGAAAGATAAGTGTTTTAGGGTCCTAATTGAGGCATGACCTAGATGTCTAAGCCAAAGGGTTACAAGGTTCCCATCCTTATTCAAATTGGAATGCCTAGTACACATTGGAGTAGTAGAGTGTACTTGAAAGGCTACATGGGTAGGGTCTACATTGGTAGAAGTAAGTTGATGAAGTATGTATAGGGTGGTAATGCCCCAAAAATACCCTATAATTTTTTTTTTATAATTTTATTATATATTCGGATATAAATTGAGCTAAACTTGGGTATTTCCGAAAATTGTTAAATAAATATTGATTGTTATTTGATAAGTGATTTAGAAGATTGAGTAGGAATTCTGAGTGAAAAGGCGAAATAGGAATTTTCTGAAAATCGGGCTTAAAAGGTCATAAGTAATAAAGAATAAATGTTTAAGTGTGAATAATGGGAAGTGATAGTGCAAATAAAGGGACTTAAGTCAAAAAATGGATTAAAAGGCCAAAAATGAATTGGAGCCAAACAAGGCCTTATGGGATTAAGTGATTTAAGTCACATTTGATCATAAAAGAGCACATTTGTGCATTTTGAGCAAAATCGTATTAGAGAGCTTGGGAGAGGGGAAAACTAGAGCTTTAGAGAGAAGAAGAGAAATTGATGAGAATCTGTTGAGTTTGCTCCAGTTAAGCGAGGAAGAAAGAAGAAGGGCTAGGCACTTTGGAGAGCGAGTGATTGGTACAGAACACAGCCCTAGTTTTCACTCTTTATGATTTTGATCTTTGGGTTGGAAGAAACCTAGCTTTTTACAAATGTGATTTTTTGTTGGTTTGAGTTCGGTTGTGGTTGATTTTGTTTGTGGTCGCCGAAATGGAGGAGTTTGTATAGAGGAAATGATGAAGTTTTAAAGGGAATCTTTATCAAAAAATTTTCCAGAGCACATGTTTTTGTTTTAGCCATAACTTGGTCATTTCTCATCCAAATTGAGTGATTCAAATTGCTGAGTATACTAGACGTCTAGGAGAACAAATCTCCCTGAAATAGGTATACCCATATTTGGACCTTATTGGACCCAGAAATCCGTTGAAGTGATGCTCTGTTTCGGATAAAATTTCTGGTCTAGTTCTGAAACAGTTATGTGTTATGGAATAGTTTTGGTATTTAGGTCATAAGTTGAGTTTCACTCATCCAAATTGAATGATTCAAAATTCTGGGTAAACTAGACTTCTAGGAAAATAATTTACTTGAAGGAAGTGTATGCAAATTGTTACCCCAAAGTGCCCGGAAATTTGTCAAAGTGGAGCTATGTGCAAGAACAATATGATTTTGTTTTACCGATTAAGTGAATCTGGATAAATGCAATAGCAGGTTTTGATGATCCAAATTGGATGATTCCAATTGGAGAAAAAACCTTAGAACCATAGCTTGAAATGAGTAGAAGGAGCCATTACCAAATTATGGAGTTAAGACCCCTGAAATTGGGAATAACAATAGGTAACCGGGTGAGCTGGACATACTGACCAGTTTGGCATTAAAATGCCGTAACTTGAGTTTGGGTGATCCAAATGAGATGATTCCAATTGCTATTAAAAATAGACTCATAGAGCTAAAATTTTCTTGAAGGAAGCATGAGAAAATTGCCAAACCATGTGTCCCCTAGAAAAATTTTCAAGTGAAGGGTATCGGGTAGACATAAACCACAGGCCAAAAAACTCCTAGAATAACCTTAATATGTGATTGTCATTGTATTTGAATAGGGGTTGACGAGGAGGAAAGCCCACATTGAAGTCGAGATTCCGAAGATCGGAATCAAAGTGACGATTTTGGTTTGTTCTACCGACTTCTATTCCTCGTTTCAAGTTTTTGCATGTTTGTTCTATCTTCTCCTATTCTCGTTTCAAGATTTGAACTATTTGTTCTAAATGTATAAGAAAAGCATATTGAATTGATTTAATTGATTTGAAAAAAGTGATTGTAAAATGTTTGCATATGACAATTGCATGATTATTAAAAATGAACTGTTTATACAAATGTACGTATTGTACTATATTTTTGTTATAAAGGATTTGAACGTCCTTAATAGAGATGTTGCTTAGTTTATTTCGCATTAAGGATAGATTGGTACCGATAGGGGTCAAAATAAACGATCTGCGAGCATTGATGTGATGTGTCACTCCGGTCCCGACCCGAGTAGGACCATTATCGGTAGTGTTCACTAATTGATTTTTATACGGCTGCTTGACCCTAGACGGGGCCAGATGGGAGTGATTCTGATATCCTGTATACCAAAAACATAGGTTAAATTCGTTAAGGGCATAACTGAATTGAATTGTATAAGTGAAATGAATTGGTGCGTGATGAATACACATTGGAGTGATAATTATAGTAGAATTTAGCACATCTAAGTGACAATTTACCCACATTTGGCATAAGAATAGGTACTTCTAATTTCTTCTATGTTTTTAGACTTGTGCAGGTCTTTCAGGTTTAAGCATGCGCACAAGGATGTATGCTCGGGAAGCCAATATGAAACCTTGTGGATGTGGGTGAACAGTGTGAAGTCTCGGGAACTCAGTGCGAGGAAAGCACAGTGGACATATTATGCCAGAGTGCAATGAGCTATCTTTGGTACAGCTTGTAGTGGCGGTGGACATATTGTGGGTCTGACCCGAGGCTTGTCACCCAGGTACAACTGTGAAAATCAACGGTGGTGAGGTGTACGGTACAGCAAGCGTATCGCAGTTTTTAAATTTACGCATAGAAATTACGGGATTTGTCGAGAACTCGATCCGTGCGAGGGCATCACTCTTGTCAACGAACCAAAATGGGAAAATCACATTGGAGGGGATATAAAAACAAGAGGACCACAGTAAAAAAGGGGAGTTTTGACTACCAGGAGTTTAGGTTTTGAAAGGAGAAGAGTTTTCTCTCCATTTTTTTGAGTGGGAACTTGTAGATCCGGTTAAGATTTCTTTTCTATTGGAGTTTTAGATTCAAGCGTTTGTAATCTTTCGGTAAATACTTATCTTGCTTTAAATCTAATATCTCTTATTCATCCTTCTCGGTTTACAGTGAATTCGTTTCAAAAGGTCTTGTTTTATGATTAATCGCTCTTTAATTATAATTGTTTGTATAAGTTTTATGGAGTTCTAAACCCTTCTGGGAATCCACGGGGGAAACTCACCCTGACTAAGGTATAGTCCCTCAATTCCTCTTTTGATCTTCAATGGATTTTGTAATATTAATTACTTG
Organism: Tetrastigma voinierianum; assembly: GCA_016808115.1. Taxonomy (NCBI): domain Eukaryota; kingdom Viridiplantae; phylum Streptophyta; class Magnoliopsida; order Vitales; family Vitaceae; genus Tetrastigma; species Tetrastigma voinierianum. The sequence goes on from JAEQBH010001129.1 coordinate 125,630, forward strand.
TGTAGAAGAGTTGTAAATCCTTAGTTGGGCATATTCTTGACAACGTGTTAACGAGATATCCTCGGTACACGTTGTGCTTGATCATGAATGCAAGCTAAGGGTCGAGTGATAGCGAGAACAAGTGTTTGGTATTACTCGATCATCTTTATTTTCCAAGAGCATTTAAGATAAATCCTCCATCAAGGCCAGTTTATCAATGGTTCTAGATGAGTTTATAAAATAAGAATTAGGACTTACATGATGGGGTGAGTGGAACCACAAAATCCCGGCGATTGTCTTTTTTATTTTAAAACATTCAAACGATCAACCATTCGATCCAACCCCGATACAACCTTACAATTCTCTTTTAAATCATACCCTCATTGGAGAATAGCTCCTATTGGTCTATGAAATTAGACCACTCCCTGTGGAGATGACCTGTGGATTCCCACAGTGTATTCTGATGCTGAACAAGCGCCAATTCCCTACGCTTGGGAATAGAATTAGGCACACTAATCAGGACGAAGCATTTTTGGCGCCGTTGCCGGGGAGTGGCGACTAACCAAGTTGATCTGAAGAGAGCTAGAGGTAATTTGCAATTGCATTGCAAATCCGGTATGTTCTCCATTTTTCTTTTATTTTGTTTTGTTTTAGTTGGAAATCTCAGTGGGTATTTCTTGGACGGATAGAGTGTAGTGCATGTCAGTTTGGGCTCGCAACGAGCAGCGCCGTCTAGTAAGAATAGTGCCTCCTGGAAATTCTGAGGAAATAATAATAGGTCAATTGTCTCAAGATAACATTATACCTCAAATGGATCACCACATTGTCAATGACCTCTGTTTAACGAACATACTCAAAGGATTCATGTTAACCCACAAGGACTCAATGAACCTCCACAACACGAAGTAGAAGCTACACTCCCAGTAGCACCGGTAGTAGGAGGGGGGAATGTTAACTTCCAACAAAATCAATATAGAGGTCTCCCTGCTCCTTTACCTAATGTGGAAAGAGCCTTTGAGAAATCTGACCTCAGAAGGACTAATTTGAGTTCTTGCGTTCGTCTTCTGAAGGCCACTCAATTTCTAATGAAGTCGAAATGATCCGTCTCTTACACGTATATCAAGGGTTCGAATCGAGAACCCTTATTCGTCATGAGAGATTTTGAAGATGTTTACGTGCATTTCTTTCCTCTTGGCTCACTTCCACATAATCTATCTAGTTTTATTTCCTTTTTCTTTAAAGGAGAAGGCTAAAATTTGGTTTCATTCCTTAGCACCTAATTCAATCTTTACATGGGAAAATATGGGAAATGAGTTCCTCAACAAATTTTCCTTTTACCTGACTAATGCTCTCATGAATAATTTTAGAACTTTTAAGCACGGTGAGCGGATTTCTTTGCGGTATGGGAAGATATAAGGATCTCCTCCATGCTATCCTCACCATGGATTGGATGTAGGACAAATATGTGCATACTTTCATCAAGGATTATCCCTGAATAATAAACAGTACATCCGGATGATGTGTGCAGGTGAATTCTATGAAAAGAGTGCTAGGGAAGCAATCCAACTCTTTGACACTATAGCAGAGAATGCTCGAACTTGGGAGACTAACACCTGTAGACACTGCTAAAGTGCATAGCACATCGTGAGGCGAGATCCATCAACTTAGAGAAAGTAGTGGAGTTCTTGACAAAGAGTGCCAATTTAACAAAGGCGGAGGCCATAGAGATGAAAAAGGTGCATGAGGTAACTAGTGTGCCTCAAATACCCTCGATACCCACTGGACCTAGAGTGGAGGAGCCATGCATTATATACGATGATCTTACGCCCCTTAACTTAGTCAAATTTTGAGCCTTCCCCTCGAGTAAAGGTGCGATTCAAATGGCGCCGGGCCAATGCCCTCCAATTACCAAAGCCTTTAAATTCTCCATATTAAAACATATAATCTGGATGAGGTAAAGCACCTAATTTTAGTTGGAGGAATGAAGGAGGGCGAATAACTTGCCAAACAACCAGGTCCTCATTACCAAAACCATGGCTTTAAATCCCATTCCACCATTTCAAAATCAAGGCCCTCAAGGGTTCCTGTGAACCACAATCGAGTTTTCGACCATCGAGTCAAGGGACTCCATCACCACAACCATATCAACCCCAGCGTAAGAAGTCTGGAAGATATAGTTACCGCGATTAAATGCAAACTTGACAATCCACAAACACGAACTCAGAGCTTTGCTATGAATGATGTGAGATCTCGAGATAACCAAGTTAACCTCATCCATAGGTAGCCTTGACAAAGAGAAAAGGAAACCATCTCAGCCCATTCAAAATCCACAAGGCGAAATAGTGTAGGAAGTTCGAGACCAATTGAGGTACCTTTGAACCTTTGTAAAGTATCCTTGCTCTCAGAAATTGGAAAGTAGTTGACAAAACCTTAGATCCAACCCTAAGGAACCAACTCAAGAGTCTCAGTGGGTGTTTAGGATGAGTTGGCGAGACAAATCTCATATCCACGATATTGTTAATCAACCAAAGGACGACAAGTACCCATATCCCTCGACTCCATACCCTCGTGGTAGAGCACCAAAAGAGAGGAAGTGAATAACCATCTTGAAATTTATAGGAGTTGTTCAAGCGGTGAAGCTGAACATTCCTTTGTTAGATGCCATTAAGCAAATTCCATCTTATACTAAATTTAAGAAGGATTATGCACGGTAAAGGAAGTTAGGTGTCAACGAGGAGGCACTTCATGGTGACGATCTACCTCAATTGAGAACAACTTGCCTCAAATACAAAGACCCGGAAGTCCCTACTATTTCTATAGTAGTGGGAAATTCAAAGTTAGGGCATGCTTTAGTGGACTTAGGGGCAAGTGTTAATGCATTGCCTTACTGTTATATGTGGACCTAGGGTTAGGAGGGAATTAGAGAGAGACTGACTGATATCACCCCTCACGATTGGTGGCCGTAGTGTAAAAATTCCTAGGGGAATAGTGAAGGATGTTTTTGGTACAAGTGGACAAATTTTACTTCCTTGTGGATTTTGTTGTGCTTGACACTCGACCTGTGGCGAATCAAGGAACTTAGTTCCATTAATTCTTGGTCGACCATTCTTGTATTTGCTAATGCCATTATACATTGTAGGAATTTATTGACACCTATCGTTTGGTAACATATTTGTGTCTGAATATTTTCAATGTTATTAAGGAATGGGAGATGAAGAAGATATTTGTGAAATTAACATGGTTGATTCATTAGTAAAAAATACTGGATAATGTCTCACATGAAGTCCTCTTAAGTCATGTTGGTCGGCCTGAGGTTGGAAGGAGAGTGACCACCTTGGAGTCGGAGTTTCTACACTCTTTGTCGAGCATAAAGATGTATTGGAAGTTAATGGGTGGACACCTAAATTTGAACCTTTGCCACGAATGAGGATAAGACATTTGCCTTCGAGGAGAGGCCACCTAAGCAGAGACTAAAACAACTACCCGACACATCTCGAATATGCATTCTTAGGGGAGGAGGACACTTTTCCGATGGCAATCATATCTTCCTCCTTAGACTTGACTCGAAACTCAACTTTTGGAAATATGAAAACCACGGGTTGCTTTAAGAATTTGGACAATTACGAATATTAAGAGATTAGTCCATGATGCACCGCATCATTCACTTAGAAGAGGATGTTAAACCTTACAGGCAACCACGAGAGACGATTGAGCTTGATAATGAAAGAGAGAAGTGGTGAAGAAGGAAGTTTTAAAACTCTTGGATGTAGGGGTTATCTACCACAATACGGATAAGCAGTGGGTTGGTCAACAAATTAGTTCCTAAAGGTGCAGGTCACGATGATCCTTGATGAAATAATGGGCTCATTCCTACTGCGTGTCACCTCAGGATGGAGGTGTGCATAGATTATAGGAAACTTAATGCGGAGTGCCCAGGAAGACCGTTTACTCTTGGATTTGTGGATCGGATGTTAGAGTTGCGGGGCATGAATTCTATTGTTTTCTTGATGGGTACTCGGGTGCAATCAAATTGAGATAGCTTTGGAAGATCGAGAAAAACTATGTTCCTTGCCCTTTTGGTACCTTACGCCTTTAGGAAAATGCCTTTTGGGTACATGCGATGCACGGAACTTTCAACGATGCATGATAGGAATCTTCGGTAACATGATAGAAATCATATTGGAGACTTAAATGGATGATTTCTCGATTTTGGTGACTCATTTGAGAGCTTTGTTTAAGAACTTACGTAAAGTTTTTTGGAGAGGTACCGAAGAAAATCTTAGTAGAATTAGGAAAAATGTCATTTCATGGTAACGAATTGTCTTAAGGCCACATTGTATCAAGATGGAATCGAAGTTGATAAGGCCAAAGTTGAGTGATTTCCAACCTCTACTCCTAAGTGTATTTAGAGACATAAGGTCATTCTGGGCCATCTTGGTTTTTATAGAAGGTTTATAAAAGATTTTGTAGTGCATCTATTTGCCTTATGTACTTTTAGCGCCAAGGATGTCCCTTTCACGTAGTCCACGAGCTTGTGACACTTTAACTCCTTGGCTTCAAAACATGCTAGTGTCACCCTCGTCATGCGGTCCCCCAATTGGGACCTTAGGTTTTGAGATCATGTGTATTATTTAGTGATTATCTTAGTAAGAAGTTTGTGTTAGGACGAGAGGAAGACAAAAGGCTTTTGTCATTACTGTGCCGATAAGACACTAGACTACGCACAGACTGACTACCTGACCCACGGAAAAGAGTTTCAAACATTGTCTTTGCTCTAAAAAAATTTAGGTCATATATTGTTGGCTCCCTGTAACCATCTTTACGAGATCATGCGGCTTGGAAGTACTTGCTCTCTAAAGCGGGATCTGAAACCAAGGTTAACTAGGTGGTTTACTATGTCGAGAATTCCAGCTTGACCATCGAAGACAAAGGGGGTTGAGAACGTGGTCGCTGACTCTCATGGCATACCCATAGGTGATAGTTTTCCGGATGAGCAACTCTTTGCTCTTGTTCATTACCCGTGGTATGCTGACATTGTGAATTACCTAGTAACTGGCCAGATTCCAGCTCAATGGACTTCTCAACAGAAAAAGAAATTTTTGATAGATATTAAGAAATACTATTTTGATGATCCGTATCTATTTAAATACTGTCCAGATCAAATAATGAGAAGATGTACCCAGTGATGAGCGGTGATTTTAACTTTTGTCATTACGAGCTGCTGGAGGACATTTCTCAGCCAGCAATAAACAAGATTAATATTTGGGTTTTGCTTGGCCCACTCTGTTTAAAAGATTATTTTGATTTACCTTGAGACTTGCATATTCACCGTGACTAGGAGAGGGTCCTAGCGAAACAGTGCCTCTGCCCAATTCTAATCATTGAAATTTTTTGACTGTTGGGGCATAGACTTCATGGGGCCTTTTCCCCCTTCTTGTGGCTATCTCTACATTTTATTATATGTTGACTACGTGTCTAAGTGGGTTGAGGCAATTCCAACGAGATCCAATGACCATAAGGTCGTTTTGAAATTACAGACATGTTTTCTCGTTTTGGAACTCCTCGTGCAATCATTAGTGAGTGGACTCCACTTTTCTTGATCGATCTTTAAAATGCATTAAAAATATGGAGTCACCCGTAAAGTATCAGCTGATTTACCACCTGGTAATAGGTGGTAGGCTAGCTAATAGGGAGATAAAACATATTTTGGAAGCGGTTGCCCCGAATCGCAAAGATTGGTCACTCCGTCTTACCGATGCTCTTTGGGCCTACCGTACTGCCTTTAAAAGCTATTCTTGAGTAGTCTCTATAGAGCTAGTTTATGGAAAGGCTTGCCGTTTGCGATAGAGATGGAACAAGACTTCGCTGGGCCTATTCGAACTTTTAATTACGATCTAGCTCGGCGAGGTAAGCGGCGCTTATTGCGCTAAATAGACAGAAGCTAGGAGAGAGTCGTATGAAAGCTCCCGAATTCTGAATGGCTGAGTTATTCCATGTGAAATCTGTGCCGGAAAACTTTTCAGACTTGATGAAGAAATCTTCTTATCAGCTCAGGTACATCTCTTCCGGGAAGCTAAAACTCTCGTTGGGTGGCCCATTCATCGTTAAGGTGGTTTATCCATACGGTAGTGGGATTGAAAGGCGGACAAACTCCTTCAAGTGAATGGCCAGCGCCTCAGACCATTCCTTGAGCATTTCTCTCCTCAAGGCATCTTGTGGGACTTAGTGGGCCAGCTCTACAAAACTCTCCTTCAAGTAACCTCATTCTTCACTTGTTGTATATAGTTTTGATTTTATTTTGTTCTTGATGTTTTTATTGTTTTACTTCAATTGCTGATAAAATAGAAAATAAAAAAAATCGTGGGGCTCTTGTTTCTCTACTGCCTCCAAATCTGTTGTGGGAGTACCCTTAGTTTCTATGCATTGAGGACAATGCTTGTTTCTGTTGTGGGGGTAGGTGTACCTTTGGTTGAGACGTGGCTCTGCGCTCGTTATATGTTCGATCAGGTCAAATTTTTCAAAATTTGCTTCTTTTAAATATTATGTTTTACACCTTTGTACATACAACTTGATCTCATACACTCTCCATCATCTTATCACATGTACATCTTAACAAGCACACCGCAATGACTTTGTGTTCTTAAATGGATTACTTACCCACTTGCATTCTACCTATGCACTCCACAAACCACATACTTATGGTTAAAATTTCTCCGATCGCGTGCACATTACATTGCTTGCATTTTGTGCATCAATTTATTGTTCATGTTAACTTCATGCATCATAGTCTTTGTCAGAACATCTTGCATAATTGGAAAATGATTAGAACTAGTATCTCTTTGCATACCTCTGGATTCGTATTGTCTCATCCCTTGCCCATTTGAGCTTAAAGTGCCAGTCAGTTCGAGCCTTAGGAACCACTAAGTGATGGAATAGCGTAAACCATGGAAGATTGGGTACCTCGAAGAAATTCCGGTGTGGAATCTCTGAATACAGTTGAGATTCCCATTGAATCGAGCAAGAGAAAAAGGGACATGCGTGAAACAGGGGATGAAAGGCCATTTAAGAAATGCCGATGATACATGTTTCGCTCCCAGTGAAAAAAAAAATCGGTTGGGAACAATTGTACCCGATTACAACTTAACCATGTCTGCAGTTTTAACATCCCAAAAGTAGCCCGTTAGCAAAGTTATCTGCGATCTGACTTAAACATGTCTGTCTGGCCGATCGGGAATGGGCGAGAAAGAGCTTTTAAACGAAAATTTGGCGCCTCTTCATTTCCGTATGCTTTTTGCCATTCCCTGAGTTGAGCCTGATCGTTTGCTTCCCTCCACGAGCATTCCCCGAGATCGGTTGCTGCGCGAGTTTTGATTGTCGATTACGGATTGTTTTATGCCTTGTCGGTGTTCGAAAGTGGTAAGCCCTACAACTCTTTACTAGCATTGTTGATCTTATACCATTTTATCATGGATTTGTAGTTGGATTTGGTTGATATTCTGTGATTCTTTGGTTGGGAATTATCTGCTTTGTCGGTGACGGGAGGCTGTTGCTCGATGCTGCACGGGGCCAACCTGATGCGATCGGGACGATTTTGGGATATGATGATTTATATAAGGCCTGCGAAGCGATTATTGCTATCATTTCCATTTCCATGCACGTTAAGAATATCGGGAGAGGAAAGGCATCCAGTTCCTCTATGGAACAAGCTGTGAAGAAGCGAAAATCTAATGCCTCCCAGCCGGTCAAGAAGGGGAAGGGAAAACGAATTGCATCCTCTTCGGAAAGTGAGGAATTATCGCCCGATGATGATGAAGAAATAGAATTTATGTTTGTGAGGATTACGAGGAGAGCACGAAAAATGGACGGTCGATAGCAGAATAGGGGTTTCCCGCTGCGGGAGGGTGTTAATTTGGAAGCGTTTTATATTCTCATCCCATCGAGTTATCCGGGAACGAGAATATGCGCCGTGCACTGAGATTATGGATACTTACCTTGATGGTCAAGGAGTTCTACACCAACTTGAAGGAAAATCGGTAGGTTGAAACCGTGTTGGGGCTTGGTGATGGGAAAGCGGCCGTGTCACTCCGACTCGTGCTGCGTACCTTACATATTTGCCACACAGCGTTTCGGATGACCATATCCACTCGGGATATGCGGCTTCCAATGCCAGTTGTTCTTGAAATTTATGTGCACATACAATGCCCATGAGTGGATTTATGAAAAAGGAGTCGTTCTGGAAGCTCAAGCCCGAATATGCTGCGATGAACAAGATCATTACACAATCAAATTTGGCCAGAAGGAGAAAATCCCCGACCAAGAAACGGTCGGTTGTTTATGCGAGGTTATATTTGGGAGGCGATTGGTATGCATTAGTCATATGGTGCGCGATAGGGGAGTTCTTCTGATATTGGCGTGCAAGCGGCATGTCCGTTTCTTCACTTGTGACTAGTATTGTAGAAGAAGCGAGGATAAGGGGAACAGTTAAAGAAAAAAGGGTGGTACCTAGGATGGAGCAGATCACAAATAAGGCGGGGCCCGAGGCGACGGCATCCAGCAGACCACGGCCCTCGGTGCGCTTAGTACCTCCTCCGGGACCACTTCATCCACGGCCCGGCACCGCCGAGCACATCGCCTTTGAGAGAGGATGGAGGCGGCGGATCAAGGGGTGGTTCAAGTGCATTCCTCGGGAAATGACGGTGGATCGGCGTCTCTCGAGGCTTAGGAGCCACATTTTTCGAGAGAGCCGGCTGATGGCGGATCTTACTTCTCCGGATTTGGGGGAGATTGGAAGAATTAGATGGCGTGTGGACGAGGACGCATTCTCTTGATGGGGGATAGGAATGGCCATTTGCGCATAGTTGTGTTAGGCTAGACTAGGGTGGTGTTGGCAATCGGGTAGTAGACCTTAGCCATGTATGCCAACACCCATTTTGATCTTTTACCTTTTCTTTTATTTGGCCAGGTCATTCTGAACTTTTAAGACCTCTTTGATTCTACTTATGTTTTGCTGTTCCTTTGACATTATGCACCCAGTTCGTGTTACTATGTTATATGATTGCTTACCTTATATCGATCACTACAGTTCACTGCTTGCATGACTACCTTACATTTCTTAAAATTCATAATCCTTATTTGCATAGCCAATTTTTGTGTTGCTTTGTTACCAATGTTCATTTGTATAAGAATGTGGTTGGTCTAAATGAGTCATCTTTAGTGCATACTAAAATTAGGTGAAATATTACTGTTTCATAATTGCTATTTTGAGATTCTTACCAGCTTGGTATGCAGCGCCTTGTTGAGATTCACCACAGTAAAATGGTTCAAATTAAATCTTGCAAGAACAGCAAGATCTGGATTAGAAGTGTGATGAATACACATTGGTGATGATATAGTAGGGTGCAGCACATCTAGTGACAATTTACATTTGGCATGGAGGCTTGAACCTTCCCCAATTTCTATTCTATGTTTTTAGACTTATGCGGGTCTTTGGGTTTAAAAAACGCCATTACCTGAGGATGTATGCAGGGAAGCCCGATATGAAACCATGTAGATGTGGGTGTTAATTAATGAAGTCTCAGGAACTCGATGCAAGGAAAGCGCAGTGGACATATTATAAGAAGTACAACTAAACTTATCAGGAGTCTGACTTGTAACAAAGTGGCGATTGGACATATTATGCAGGTCACATTGAAGAACTTATCATAGAGTCTGACTTGCTACATGATTTGGCGAAATTGTACCCAGGCAGTTTAGCTTAACATCTTAGGGTACCAAGCTGAGTGAGATTGTCAAAGGAACTCAGATCAAATCGCTAGAGGCACTCTTGTCCAGTGAGACAATGGAAAATCACATTTCAGAGGATAAAAGCAAGGAACTATGATAAAGGAGTTTGACTCTAGGGTTGAGTTTTGAAAGGAAAAGTTTCTCCATTTTGATGAACTGTAGATCCAGATTCAGTTCTTTTCTATTAAGTTTTGATTCGGTTTGCCAAATCTGTGAAATACTATCTGCCCTAAATCATCTCTTATTCATCTTCCCTCAGTTTCGATGAATTAGTTTCAAAGTCTATTTTCTGGTTATTGACTCTAATTATAATGTTGTTTTTTATAAGTTTGGGTTCCTAGGCCCTTCTGCTTTGAGAATCTCACGGGAAACTCTACATTAAAATTTTTTTGATCCCTCGATTCCTCTTTTGATCCTTCAAAATGGATTTTGTAATATTAATTATATACTGTGCGAAGGAGTTGTAAATCCTTAGTTGGGCATATTCACCGACAAGCATTATTTACTTGGGAATATCTAGAATTTGCACGTTGTGCTTGATCATGAATGCAGCCTACAGGTTATTATTAACTGAGGCAAGTGTTTTAGTGTTACCGATCTGTCTTTATTTTCAAAAGCGTTTAAAGATAAATCCTCCACTTCAAAACCGTTTATAATGGTTTCTAGATAGTTTATAAAAATAAAATTAGGACTTATGATCGGGTGGTGGAACCCCTAAAATCCAGCAGTTACTCTTTAAAACATTCAAACCAGTAACTTATTGATCCTTGATACAAGCGCACAATTCTCTTTTAAATCATGCCCTCTCATTGGAGGAATAAAAACTTCCCTGCTTCAGTCGGTGAAATTAGACCCTCCTGTGGAATGACATGGATTCCCCACAGTATTACAATCACTAGACAACTGTAATTCCCCTAAATGGGGAATAGAATTCGGCACTCAGACAGAGAATGAAACAGTGTTCGATTGGATTGATTTGAGGATTGTGAAATATTTGGAATTTTGAAGAAACATGTTTGCAATTGAAGATGAAGAAAAGAGCGCTGGTGATGGATGATTTGGTTAATGCATGATTTTGATGAATATAGAAATTATCTTTGGACAGATCAATTAACTATAAATGATTGTATATATGAGTGTATATGTTGTATGTGGCGTTAGTCTTATCTGAAAAGATTTGAAAGTTTTGAATTGTTAAATTAATGTTGATTTGAATTAAAGCGGAAAGCGAAGAATGGATTTGTATGAAACCTTTAAGCATGAAAATATTTATCGTGTTATTTCACCAAATGCGTGAGTGCAGGAAGTGATAGATACATTCATTAATCGGACTGGCAAAGATCGAGGCGTCGAGTCATAAAGAAGGAATTATGATGTCTCGAAATATCACATTGAAATGTCATGTTTCTTTTTAACTTTGATGTTTTACCGTGTGCGAATACGAATATCTGTTTGTAAATCATTTGAAAAAGCGCCGAATCGTATTTATAAATCATTTGTTCATCTTCAATGTTTATAGTTTGCCCTAATTTAATTAACTAACCATCTTGAAATGAAATTATTTGAATCATCGTTTAGTTAATATTTGGTCGGCGTCAGGAACGGTTCGGATCCCGCCGGTGGGTGACGGATTAAGTGTAAAAATCTACTAGCCACCACCCGCCATAGCCAAAGTCTGGGTCCTGCGAGAGAACGCTGAAATGAGAGAAATTAGAAAGCATGAGATTTTGTGGAAGCACATAATTGGACGGATAAAAGTTCAGTGGAACTTGGTGCATAAGTACGAATAAATGGCACGGAAGGATCCTCGACCCATTTATAAGACAAATGGAGTGCAAATCTGGAATATATGGACTGGTAAGGCGGACTTTTGTTTGTCACTTCATCTGTTTGTCTTTGTCAGGGCTGTGACACATGCTTTGGTTTTGACTCTGTGTCTATGAATAAGCTCTCTCAATTGTAAATGGATAGATTCATACTACCAGCTCTAATACAGGTGTAAAATATAGCACCAAAACTTGTCTGTATATTAAATAGAGAAGCATTGAGCTCTCACTGCATCATATATTTGCAATTTCCTTTGTATGATCGCCAGTTGATCCATATCGACTGGCTGAGGCAATTATATTCCAGAAGATGAAGTCACCATAGGATCAGTACAATCAAGGGGCGTTTCTACCAGTGTTCCAACAAAATTCACTCTCTCGAATCCTCTCATTTTCTATTGCTTGAGTGCCTTATACCACTCCGAGTAGATAAGGATTTTGAAGCAGTTGTCTATAGTGTGGCTTTTCATCCCACAGTGTTCACATTATTGATTCTCCTTGTTTTGAAGAAACTCTTCTGAATCTTATACTCCTTTTCGTGTAGGAGCTGCTGATGTAGAGCAGCATCTCAGCATTATATCCAAGTTTAGCTTGAGAACATCTCTTCCTCCTCGATCATTTCTGTTCTCTGTTAACTTTATGATTTGCCAGCAAACTGACATTTAGACTCTGTATTCATACGTAACGGCTCTTTGTTTTCAACTTTCAATGTCACTTAATTATATGCCTTTATCTCAAAGATGTTGTGGATCATTGGTAGTATCAGTCTTCCGATTATTTTAATAATCTCATTAAGGTACCATCAAAAGGCACAAAGGTTAGTGGATCTGTATGACTAATACAATGAAAACTTTGTCATCCCAATGTTCATAGATGACATGATGTTGATGTCCTTGTTTTTGAAAGGCTTCTTCTGGTCTCTCTTATACTTCTTTTCATGGAGTTCCTTTGGTGGCCAGGCAAGAATGCTCAACATTGTTATCTCAAGTTTAAGCTTGAAGACATCTTTTCCTCCTTATCATTTATCTTATTAAACACATGATTTTGCCATGAGGCAGTGACCATTTTAGACTCTGTGTTCATAACATATGCGGCAGCTCTTTGTTTTCCAACACCAGTATCATGGAATCTTACTAACATGGGATGGTGCGGATCCATAGGTAGTATCAATCTTTTGAATTGTCGTAATCCTCATTGGTCCACTATAACTGCACCGGTTTGTGAGATTAACAATGTCTCTACCTTTTGCCAAATCCGCCAGCAGTACATAGGGGGTAAACCAAGCATGTTAATTCATCCCACAGTCATTTGATGTTTGAATGAGTGTTGAGCTAACAGTCAGATTACCTTGATTCGTAGTACTGATTTCTCTCTGAATCGGTATGTCATCGATATAACAACTCTTCTCGGAACCATTATTGATTCAATTTCCCAACCCAGAGGTCCGTGAAGAACTCACAACATGATGAAGGATTTCTAAGATATCTTTTTGGATATGAGTTTCAGACAACCCACGATAAAACCATACAATCCATCTATACCAATTTTAAACGATAGATTGCCTCCTCCAGGTGGTGTGAATGTTCCATCAATAAACCAAAGTTTCATATTTGCTTAAAACTATCTATAGTCTACTCAGACAAAGGTGGACTGGCTTTCTTGTAAGCGGTTTGTCTCTGATACGAGGACCATTCCTAGATGATCATGAATTGTGGGATAAATGGAAGGTTGCTCTTCAAGAAAAACTAGAGTGTTCCTTCCTGCAACATATTTCTGATTTTTGTATTTGCTTCTTTGAGGTTTCATGGTCGCGCGGCATTGATCAAGGATATCTCGTCTCTCCAGTACGATCTTTCTGGAATCATATGTGTCGATGATGTTTGACCGATATCGGCGATGAGCGTGTGAAATATCAGTGCTCTTTAACCTTGCGCCAGCATTAGTTAATTTTGATGAAGCTCAGAGATATAACCGGGATATATCGAAAATGCTAATCTGGCCAGGATTTGAATCTACGTGAATTCAGCGGGTTACCGTTGGTCTACTTGTGATTTAATTTTGATATGTCGATATTAATTGTAAAAATATCGCTGATGTCTATTGCCAAATCGAAGGAAGTGCCGATATATCAGTCAAAGCAAATATTTTCTATACATGATTGGATGTCTAGACTCTTATTGGCTCAAATGCGCCCTTTATCTCTATTAGGACTTTCTGGATTACATCTTATTGATTGGTTAGAAAGAGTGAGAAAGACACCCTGAGTATGGAACTTTATAATGCCATGTAATGCATGAAGGAAATATTTTCCTTTTATTGAAATCTGAAATCACACATTTATAAAAGGGTTACATGCAAAGTGGTACAACTCAACTGAAGTGTAGACAAAGGAATATTCTGGGCTTGTTTAAGTAGGCATGTGAGACATTCACACTCATACTCTTTTCAGTGCCTATGCAGATGTGACTAAATACATGGAATTAACAATAAGTGTTTGTAGCATCATAATTAATCTAATCAACATAACTATAATCTAATTAACTCAAACTCTACTTGGTTACCATCTTTGTTTAGATTGGATTTTCTCTTATTTATATTAAAATTTTTCAGAACATGCCGATGAAACTTTCATATATGTATTATAACTTTTATTTATGAAAATTTAGAAACAATTAAACCTATTAAATTCGTATAGATGAAATAGTGAAATGGAGAAAATTATTTGATATATTAATTATTTTTAATTTGAATGCAAAATGGGAATTTAGGGAAACACCCTCTGTAATCGTAGAAGATAGTCATGTTAATCAAGCATAAGATAGCCATGTTTGTCAAGAAGAGGGTAGCAATTTAAGGGTTACATCTCTTAAGGCCATAACTTCAAAGTATCACTTCATTTGCCATAAAGAATTGTCCAAATCTTTGGCATTCTACTTGGCACTGAAGAGCCATGAGCGGGTGTCTGATAACCTCGTAACTAGACATGACTCATATCCAACGTGGTTCGTGGATTCAGTTTAAAGGAGTTAAAGATTAAATACGATGTTTTGCAATATTTATAGTGCAAATATAAGACTTTGCTTAAAATATCCTTGAATAATGAAAAACTTTTAAAAATTGAGTAAAGTAAGAACTAGGTAGATCCACTTCGTTTTATCAATATAGATACTTTATAATAGCTAGGTTCTTTAACAACTATAGACAAACGGAGTCTATTATAAATTTTCAAATACACAAGAACAATTATTCAAATTGAAGAAAGAGGTCTTGAACTCATGACTTCTTGCCATATCAAGATATTCAATACCATGTTAAATGATCAACCCTTTTCAAAGCTCAAACTTGTAGAATTTGATTTTTTTTTTTTTTCATACCATTAATGGGTCAACAATACATTCGAAGAAACACTTTACCAAGGAGTGTTAAAACCTTTAAAGGATTCATCCAAGTTAAAACAAAAAGAAATGGCTCAAGGCCTACACATTTCTAAAAATGCCTAAAATACCTAAAATTCCAGATTTACAGCATACTGATGAATTTGATTTGATAAGATAACTCTATCAAATCGAAATTTTGTCATCTGAAATGTCAATGTGATAACCCACGAAAAAGCCAACCGTTAATGACAAAACTGCATGCCACAACAATTTGATGACAAAACACACCGTACTAGGTCGACGACGGTAACACCAAAAAAACAAAGGAAAATTCATATCAGTGTGGAAAAAAAATCACTTTATTGAAAAAAAAAAACCCATATATGGGGAAGAACGATGAAATGAGTGATTTCATACTACGAATGACAAAAAAATCACCCCCTTAATTATAACGAATGAAAGCTTGAAAGAGATAACAGAGGGGGGATGAGCTAAAGTTTCCAGAGAGAAGAGAATAGAGATCTTAGCTTGGATAATTTGAATTTAATATAAATATCATTCTTCCCAAATACACACATAAAAGATAGCTTTAAACTAATTCACCTCTATGCTTAAAGAGAATAGGCTAAAAACAAAATACAAAGGGTCTACTTGGTTTTAGTTTTTGAAAACTGTTTTATATTCTAAAAAATAAGGAGAATAAGAAAAATAGGAAGAACACGTTTAGTTTTTTTTTTTTTTTTTTTGAAAAACATAAAGAACACAAAAAATATTAAATTTAAAGAATAATAACAGTTTTTATAAAATACCAAAATAGTGTTTTTTGTATTCTCAAAAACTATTTTCAATTACAGTTTTTAAAAATATGAATCAAAGAAGCCCAGCTACTTTTATTTATTTTCTAATATCTATTCTAAAATATTACTGTTCAAATATATAAAATGATTAGAAATCAAACATTAGACATAAAAGCAGCAGTCACTGCTAATCTAATACCTATGTTCCGCATTCATAGGTAAACTAGGAGGGGCTTTTTAGTAGGGATGGCATCGGATCGGATTTGGATCGGATTTTTCAAAATCCATATCCGATCCTAAATAAAAATAATATATCCATATCCATATCCATATACTACGGATAAAAAAAATCTAAATTCATATCCTATCCATCTGATTTCATATTCACTGACATCGGATTTATCCATTGCTGACACTAAGACATATTTTGCTAACCTACACACTAGCTTATAACTTCATGATTCATAAATTTAGGAATATAAACTAAATCTAAAGTTAATAAAACATCACAAATCAACTACTTTTTGTCGTATTCCAAGAAATGAGAATTTTCTAGAACTAGTATAGTGGTTCATACAAAATATAGGTAAAAAATTGAAAAATGAGGCAATTGAATTTAAAATTGAAAACTTGGAAAAGAATGAGAAAAAATAAAATAAAATAAAATAAAACAAAATAAAAGAAATAATGTAAGAACAAATGTAGATCCAGACCATCCACCGTAATGGGTGTAACTTCGTAAAATTCACTCATGCTAAAAAGAATATATCTCAACATTTTATGTGTCAAAAGTTAATTTCATGATGTCTAGAATCACGGAAAAATCAATGAGATCTAAAGTCGTGCTTAATAATCATTTTCAACAAAAACATATACAAGGTGCCGATCGGGTAAAAATGTGACATTCCAAAACTTTGATTTGTTTTTCACATCTACAATTTACTTTACAAAACCAATAATTAAAAAAATCTAGAATGGTATAAAATTATTGGAAATTAAAAAAAAAAAGTATTACAAACAGGTCAAATCAAATTTTTAGTCTAGAAATACAAAGAAATGGACAAGTTGAAAATAAAAGAATTCAAAAATCATTTACTTTACATGTGCCCGATGGTCAGACACAACTACAATTTACTTTACAAAAGCCAGTCTCTTTCCTCTTTCGTTTTTTTTATTTATTAATTTTAACCATCATTACACCATTTTACAAAATAAAATTATTATCATGGTTGTAGCAAATATTTCATACACCAATCACAATTAATATTTTATTCTACAAACAACCAAGCTACAACTTACATTCTCCACCGGCTGCACTTGCATAATTATTATTATTATTATTATTTTAATTCCACTCATGGAACCAGCACTAGACTTAATATTTCTGACACACAAGCATGATGAATCTCAACATTTAAAGCACAAGCATGATGAATCTCAACATTTAAGCACAAGCATGATGAATCGACCAATATTAGAACATGATATATGTATTTTAGATTGGTAATGTTCGACAATGCAACACAATATTATACAAATGGGTCCGAATTGAGCTTACCTGGATCTAAAATAAAGAAAATCGAGAATGAATAAATCACTAACCTGTCGAATGTTATGAAGGAATAGATCTAAGAGTTGCTTTAATGCTTTGACGTGATGCGAACTACAAGCTTGTTTTGAGATTTCACGAACAGCAGATCAGAATGAGTGTTTTTCTTTTATAAATCCAAACTGGTTTTTTTTTTTTTTTCCAGATGTGCAAATTGGTGCCTTTATACTTATGCTCGACAACTTCAAAGTATAGACTCATTTTCTATCAAAACGCAGTTATCTTCCATAAAACACTCTCCGTCTCTTCCTTCTTCTTCCTCCTCCTTTCTCCTTTATATTAGATTAAGATTTATACTTGACAGTATTAGAGTTAGGGTTAGTGATGTTTGATTAGACTTTGCTGTTAAAATTAAAATTTACAATATTAGGAATTAAAATTTGTGGTGTTACATTAAGGTTAGGATTTAGGGACTAAAAATCCAAGCAGCCTAAAAGATCGCCGCTGTCAGACTTTCCTCTGCTCAAGAGGAGATTAATTCAAATGCCACCGCAGGCATAGAGTCTTGGCCATTAAAGAGTTTAAAGAGTCTCATGGGGTTTTAATTCACAACGGGGAGGGCTTCTTCATCAAGCGACTATCAAGTCTATCGGGTGATTCAAGAATGACCAAAGCTCAAACATCTTGAAGATATGTCCAAATTACGCTCGGGAAGGATAAATGAAGACGTGATCAAAAAAGACATCAGATTTATGCTTATCAACAAATTAGTTTGTAGTGTTATAAGTTTAGAATTTAATGTTATAGTTAGGGTTTACAATGTTAGCATGTTACGTTAGGGATTTACAAATTACAATTAGGACTAGATTTATAATTTATAATGTTATTGTTAGGTTTGGGGTTTACATTATTATATTTTTAATATTCATTTCTAACTTTACTAATAGGGATTTTAAAAATAGGCAATTAAATATTTGAATTAGTAATGGAGATCATATCATATTATATAGTTATTACAAATTACAATTAATTCATAAATATTGTATCGGATATTATAACATTCAAATATTAATTCAAATATTACACACGCTTGGGGTCTGATATGATACGTTTCGATCTGACAGCCTAAATCCATATCCAATCCATATCCATTCAAAATCGGATTTTATCCATATCCATATCCATTATCCAATCAACGGATTTTTCTACCGCTTGACCGATTCGGACGGCCTGGAATCCACCCGACATTCGACACATTTGCCATCTCTACTTTTTAGACGTTTGTAAACGAGAAAAAATATTCTTCAAATAAAAAAGGTTTAGAAATATTTATAAATCTAATATAGTTTTTGTCATGTATATCTAAAAGTATCTTTTAAAGAGACATTTTTTAAAAGAGTGTTTCTTGAAAATACATTTTTTATATTGAAAAAAAAATTTCTCTAATTAAACTTTTTTTTAATGTAAACTAAAAGTGATACATTCGTAATTTTGAAAATTTTGAATTTATATTAAAAATATCTTTTGAAGATGGATCTTCATAATTTTGAAATTTTTTTAATTTAGACTAAAAATATCTCTTGAAAAAACAGTTTTTAAATTATTGAAATGTTATAATGAAAGCGTCTTTTGAAAAAACACCCTCTTAATTTTTAAAATTTTAAATTTATATTAAAAGTGTTTAAAGATACATTTTCTAAAAAATCGAAAAACTAAAAATGTCTCTTAAAAATACACTTTCTAAAAATTCAAAAAACTAAAATAATCTTTTCAAGAGACACCTTCTAAATAGTTTTTCTCATAACTTTTTTTACTATCAAAACCGAGTTTTGGACTAAAATAGTTTATTTAAAAAAAATTACAAAAATAGTTTTGAAACCAAACTATTGCCCAAAGTAGTGCGCCTGGACCACGTAGGCAACAGCAGGGCAAATGTCGTTGTCTTGAAAAGCGGCTTGACCAAAATTTTGATTCCATTGCCGCTGTTATGGATAGCGGTTACATCATTTTTTAAAACTTCAATTGCTGCTGTCCTAAACAACGACATTATCGTGTTTTAAAATTTCCGATAACCCTTCTTCCTCCCCCATCTCTCCCATTTATCTTCTGTTCTTCACCCGCTCCGCTTTTGCGACCGATTTAGGGCTTCGAAATCAAAGGATTTTTGCTCCATTTTGCTCTTCTAGTACTCTATTCAACTCCACAGTAGGTAACCCTCCTACGTTGGTGATTAAATGTGTATTTTCTTGAAAAACAAACATAAAGTGTATAAGGTCGTTTTATAGGTCACTGTTTTTTTTAAATTTCTAGGTTGTCCATAAACTACGTATTTGTTGAAAATGATGAAGACTGTGGTGTGTTTTGTTGATAATGTGGTGTGTCTTTTCTTGAGAAACAAACATAAAGTGCATAATGTCTTGTTTGGTTGCCGTTTTGTAGGTGACTTTTTTTTTTTAATTTCTGGGTTGTCCTAAACTGTTTTTTATTGAAAATTTCTTAATGTGTTGTGTTTTGTTGATAATGCGTGATTAAATGTGTATTTTCTTAAGAAACAAACATGGATTGCATAAGGCCTTGTTTGATTGCCGTTTTTTAAGTGACATATATTTTTTTTTTTGTTAATTTCTGGGTTGTCCTAAATTGTTTTTTATTGAAATTTTCTTAATGTGGTTGTCCTAAACACTATTCCTACACAACATGAACAACTATAATTTTGCATTCGACATTTGTTATGTCAAAGCTAAGAAAACTTGGATAGTTTGAGGTGTTTTTTCTTACTTAGTTAGATGTTTCTTATCATTTCGTCATTCTTACTAGATGAGCTTTTCATATTTTTCAATCATTACACTTTTCTCACATCTTCATTAATTGGATTTCACTACTTACTATTCTAAAATTTTCTTACATTTATTCACTTTCCATAGCACATTATAATATTATGCTCTTATAAGGATTTGAGGCTAGAACCTCTCATTCCCCATCTCACCCTTTTACCACTTGATTCGGGCCTCAAAGACAACCAAATTTGATATTTGAATCATCATTTATCTCAAATAGATTTTCATTGTACAACAAAGAAATTCAAATCTTCCTTTTCATCATAGGTGATGCGTCACAATTAATGATGTCTTTCATATTATATGTTCAAGTTTTTTTTTTCAATTTCTTCAATAATTTATAAACACATCCATCTGATCATTAGGTTTATCCTAGACAAACTAAGATATAAGTTCTAAATGCACAAATATTTATCACTACTAGTAGGTAAACAACAAACTATAATTAGGACATCAATATTAATCACTATGATTCCAAACTCTCATCATGATATTTTATACAAAACTCACAAGCTTTTTAATCCTGAATTTGAAAGAATTATAAAATTTTGGAGATTTTGTAAATTAACCATCATTAAAGTTGTCAATGATGTTGACTTAAAGAATATGGGCTTGTTTGGTTCCAGTTTTTGAAAATTGTTTTATGTTATTACAAAAATGAAGAACAACTAAAAAAATAACGAGGACATGCTTGGTTTCCAATTTATTTTTTGAAAAACATATAGAACACATGAAACATTCAATTTAGAGAACATGAACAATTTTTTGAGAACACAAGGTGATTGAATGTAGCATCAATGAATGTGATTGAATGTGAACTTTCATATAGCTAAACTCTTTATTTGGGTTATTCCTTGTGTAAACAAGGTGATTAAATGTAGCATCCATGAGTGTAGTTTAAATGATAAGGATAATGACATCTCATATTATTCAATTTATTTTGGACCATTTTGTATAGGTTAATTATATTTGTTTCCACTATTCCCGTGGTATGTTATTACAATAGAAATATATTGAGGAATGAAACATATGTCAAATATGTCAATAACAAAGCTGTTTTTGTGCCTTTGGATGTACCAGTTGATTGCACGTTTGAACAATTGGGTAATATGATATACTCAAGGACAATCATTGACAAACAAAGATTCAAATTAGTCCTCAATTGTAAGTATCCCCTAAAAAGTGAAAATAGATTCCAATATTTTCCAAAATGGGATGACAGTAGTGTGTACCATATGTTGAACATGGTTAACACAACTGACATGAAAGAAATTGAATTGTATATTGAGGTTGTTCTAGTCAAGCTTCAAGTGGATCATTTTGTGGGTGGGTATACATATTTATTGGTTCGCGAAAATGATAATGTTGCAGAATTTGACTATGGTTGTGGGCCTAGTAGCAATTCAGGACCGGATACTCACAGATGTGGAGTATATGGAGATGAGGAAGACTATGAATATGAAGAAGCTAATGATAAATCTAATGGAGACTTAGATATTCAAGCTAATGGACATGTATCATCATTTCAGACTTTCAACCAAGTTTTGGAGAATGAGTAAGGGATATATGTCTCTGCACATGCAGCATCTTGTGATTTATCGAATAACCCAGATGCTGAGGAACCAAATGAGTCATCACCTGTTCATTATCACTTACCACCATCATCTCAATTTGAACATGTTGAAAACTTTGGTAATGCTATTTCAAGTGATTGGACTCCTTGGGTGCAACATACTGCCAGTTATTCAAGTGGAGAATTTGTAGTCGGCCGTTTTTGCTTTAAATCGACGGTAAAGAGGCCGTAAAGATTTTACTCACTAAAGCACACCAAGAGTTTGTCATTGTTGCAGCCTTAAAAAAATTGCTAGTTTTAAGATGTAAGAAGGCCAAATAATGTTAATGTCCATGGAAGCTTTGTGCCATGGTTGTTAAATATACTTGTTTATTTGTTATCAACAAATATAAAGGGCCGCATACTTGTGTCAATCCTTACTTGAATCGGGACCATCATCAATTGGACTCAAACTTGGTTGCTGCTCATATCAAGGCAATTATTAAGGCATAATTCACATTGTTTGTAGCTGCTATTCAAGCAAGTGTGATGGAGAAATGGGGAAATGAAATTTCATACGAAAAGGCATTGGATGGAAAGCATAAAGTACTTAGACACTTATTTGGTGACTTTTCTCAATCATATACAAAGTTGTCACGTTTTTTCTTGACCTTAGAGCAAACAAATCCTGGATGTGTTGTAATTTGGAAAACATTTGATAGTAATATGCCAAACACTGAGATATTTCAACGCATGTTCTGGTCATTCAAGCCATCTATTGATGGGTTTGAATATTGTCATCCCGTACTAAGTATTGATGGTACACATTTGTATGAGAAGTATAAAGGCACGTTATTGATTGTTATGGATGTGACGGAAATAATTAGTTGTTTCCATTGACATTTGCTATTATAGAAAGCGAGAATATTGATAGTTGGGAATGGTTCATGGCATGTATCAGAAACAGAGTAACTCAACAGACAGGGATTTGTGTTATATCTGACAGACATCCATGTATTATGGCAACAATGAGCGATCCTCATCTTAGTTAGGTTACATCATCTACCTATCACAGGATTTGCATGCGTCATCTTGTAAGCAATTTTATGACCCGCTTCAAAGATAAACTCTTGAAAATTTTGATATGCAAAGCCGCTTAAATGACTACACAACGCAAATTCAATAGGCATATGGCTACAATTGAGAGAATTAATTATGAAGCACAACAATTGTTAGAAGTGATCCCTCTTCAGTTATGAGCACTTTCACATGATGAAGGTCGAAGATATGAGATAATGACAACTAACATGTCCGAGGTATTTAACAGTGTTCTTAAAGGAGCTCGTAACTTACCAATCACTGCATTAGTTTAGTTGACCTTTTTCCGCCTTAATAGTTACTTTGTTGCAAGAAGAGAACAAGGTGCTAATAAATTGACATCTGATGAGCAGTACACTCCTTATGTTGATGCTAGGATTAAGGCCCGTGTGGTTAAGGCTGGATCAATGGAAATTGTTCTTTACGATCACATGCAGGGACGATTTCATGTCAGGTCAAGGAGTGGTTGAACACATCGCCTTAACTTACATGACCAGAAATGCACATGTTGTAAGACACTGATAAATGGATTTCCATGTAGCCATATCATAGCAGCATGTCAGCATCGATGTGTTGATTTTCGACATTCGTTCTATTACACTACGCAACAGATTTCATGATACTTTGGCAAGCATGTTTCATCCCATATTCAATGAAGATGAGTGGCCTCTTTATGATGGTCCTACAATTGTACCTCCTAGGTAAATGAAACGCATAGTCAGTGGCGTCCTAAATCAACCCATTTGTATAATGAAATGGTCGTTAAAGAGGGGAAAACTACTATCACATGTAGGTTGTGCAAACAACTGGGTCACAATCGACGGTCTTGTAAAAATATAAATCAAGTTTAGTGAAAGATGGGAAGTAACTCAATTTTTTTTTTTTTGTAAGGCAATTGTCTGTCATGTTTGTAGTTGCTTTGTACAAGACTTATGTACGCATGTGTAGTTCTTGGATCTTTGAAGACTCGTGTACCTTATTTAAGTAAATGAGACTTCATTCTTGTACGTGGTTTTTTTGTCACTGTCGCTGCAATTAGTACTTGCATTAATGACTATGATACTATTTTTTCAATGTTTTTTGTTAATAATTATTATGTCTTCGTTTTATATGTTATAGATATGGCGTTCCAGGGGCTTCATGATGCAGTTCCTTCATATCCATCTATATTGGTATTGCAGATTTATTAATGTCGCACTTAGTAGATACATAAGGTGTATGTATCTTATTAAATTATCAAATACTATTACATATTGTAAATCAAGGAAGTAAAATCAGCTTTTTTCGCCGATTTGGGCGATGATCGGTTTTCGGTCGGTTGGAAACAATTTTAAAGGAAAATCAGGAAGGAAAAATCGAGAAAAATCGCCGATTTTTTCTCCCGACCCAAAAATATGAAAAATTACTCAAGGGTTTCAACCCACCCAAAATGCCTGGAATTAAAATTCCTCTAACCAGCTAAGCCATAGATTGCACTTATTATATATAATGCAAATTTTTTTTATATTATCTTATTATTTATTTGTTCATAATCCCTTTATAATATTGTTTATTTTTTTATTTACATTATAACTTATAATATTTTAAATCAACATAATTTGAAAAGGAAAAGAAATAAAATAATATCATTTAAAATTTTAAAATTATAATATATAATATTTTGAATCTCCTCACATTCAGCATAATATTTATAATAATAACAAAACAAATAAATAATATTTCTTTAACATAATAATATATGAATAATATATTAAATATAACATATTTTATTTAATAATTACTAATTCATTTGATTTTAATCTACCTAAATTAAGATAAGAATCATTTCTCATAATCTATATAATTAAAATATGAAAAATTTTAATAACCGATATTTTTGTAAAAATATCCACCGATATTTTACCGATATTTCGATATTTCCAAAAATCCACTACCGATATATCCAAGGGTTACCTCGATATTTTGATCCTTGATTGTAACATGTAATTTATATATAATCAATTATGAAAATTGGTTTCTCCGTTAGTTGTAGTTCTAGGAAGTACTTCACCCTCGACAGCAGATGAAAGCCTTCATCAATATGTGGAGGATGGATCTACGTATTCGTTCATACGTGATTCGTGTAAGATTCTATGATATATACGGCTTGGGCCACATCATGATCGATTGGCCACTTATCACTTATCTCATGGAGAAATGGCAACCCGAGACACACATGTTTCATTTACCCATCAGAGAGATGACAATCACGTTATAAGATTTTGCTATCATCCTTGGGCTCCTTATCAACGGACCAGCAGTCATCGGGACATGTGTGTACGATGTGGCGGAGTTGTGTGGGGAGCTGCTCGGTGTCACCCCACCCACTGATGCTCTCAGAGGATCCTCTATCTCCATACGGTGTTTATGAGACTTAGCCACCCCAGCACTTAATGCAGATGAGGTCACTTCAAAGCGGAGTGCATGTGGTTTCATCTTAGTGTTGATAGAATCCTTCTTGTTTACGGACAAGGAGTGCATGTGCATCTGTGCTTTCTCCCACTACTACGAGATTTGATGCAGATTGCGGCTTATAGTTGGGGTGGTGCAATACTATCACATACATATCAAGAGTTATGCCGAGCCAGCTTGGATCATAGACGCGATATTAGCTGTTGTATTACACTGTTACAGGTATGTACAAACTTTATTTTATTACAAACACATTAATATACACAACACATCATTAATTTGCTTACTTTTTGTTTATTTTGTTTTTAGCTATGGTCTTGGGAAAGACTTCACGTGGGGCGACCCGACTTTGGACGGCCAGCAGCATATCCAGCACCTTTGGTCGCTCATGTCGTACATCATGACAACGTCGATGTCGTCGATGGAGACGTAGCTAAGGCTGTCGACGATGGATTACCGGTTGAGCTAGAGTTAGCTCTTCCATTAGGGTATAGGTGGAGAGTACCTTTGACACAGGTGCATAACCCATCCGGTGTACTCCTCCTATATTGAGATTAGCTAGATGCACAGACTCTTGATCAGGTAATGGTATATGTAAAAATATATGATTCTATAGTAATTTTCATTCATATTCACATAAATGTTATCGACGCCATGTAAAATGTGTAGGTCTTGGTGGCGCACCCGTACGCCTGGTAGAAAGCTTATTGACGCCTACCGTGATGATTCGCTATCTGATTAGAGATCCGCTTAACTCATGTCACCGCCATATGTTTTTGTGGGATTGCTGAAAGTGGCATCGTCTTATTTAGTCTTATGCTAGTTCGGGGCTACACTAGGAGACACTCCATCGTGCTCTTATAAGCAACAACTACAGAGTGGCGGACGAAGTTCAAAGACATCGGGCGACGATCATGCCCATACATTGCCCATGGGATACACCAGCGCAGGTGGATCAACACCGCACCCCGGCACATATGCACATGGACTACGATCCATTATACCAGCGGTATCGTCTGATACACTAATTTTTCACACCACCAATCATAGGATGAGATGCGATCCATAATCACTGGCGGCCCGCATCGCCGTGTCGGTGCCAGAGCATCGTCAAAGCGTTTGGCAAAGGAATCCAATTCCAACTGATTAACGTTTGGTTAATCTTTGTGACCGCCGTTGGATGGACTGGTCAGCGGAGGCGTAAAAGTCAAAACACCCATCGCAAGTATATCGCCGAAGTTCACGAGTGTAGTGACTGTCGGGCGTCGCCTCAATGGAGAAGTGCCGGCCACCGCTTAGTGACCTAGACAATATTTGATTCAGCCCGAGTGGTGAATTATGACCAAATGACCACTGTGGTTAAGTTTGAAGACAAATTTTTGATTTTAAGAATGATTTATAAAACTGAGGTTTTGCCTTCCCATCACAATCTAAGGATTTAACTCAGAGATGATTATTTAATATTTTGTAATATCATGTTAACTATTGATCGTGTCACAAGATATCTTCTCAGATATAGCTGCTCATTCACTAGTTGGGTATTGCATCTCTACTTCAACCCCTTGAGACCTAGATACTTAAATGCAAACCCTAGTGCTACACTCGGTTCCAGATATCTCTATTCCATTGATCAAGGTTGCTTTACCATATCCCTATGAGTCATCTTCTCTCGATATCAGACTCCTAGTATTAGCATGCCAGAATTAGCCAAATAATAACATGTGATTAATTATAAAGCAAACTTATACAAATTCATACCAATATTAAATAAACCATAATTAATGTATTAATCCATAATGGTACCAAGTAGGGCTGACAAAACCCTAGAGAAAAGGTTCATAGTGATTTACTACAACTGGTGCGATTTTCAGCATCAAACGACCGTGAAAAGAATACTGTATGAGCCGTCTACGCAACTTAATCTGTCTCCGCCAATCTCTCTCTACCCGTCTGTCTTTCTCTTCAATCTACCTCCGAATCCCCTCTTTTGCCTCGAAAATGCTTCCTCCCTTTATATTATCTCGGATGCGAGCCCATCATCATTGGCCTAGGAATTTCGTGCTAATGTCTGTCTGGCGAGGACTTTACGCCGCGACGGCGAGGCCACGTCGTGGCGCGCCTGTGGCCACTGGAATCCGCCTAACTGCCCGCCGCACAGAAGGTCTCCACGCTACAAAGCGCTATGCAAGAGTACGGAGTTCCCGCAGCCATGTACCGAGGCTCATGTTGCATTTCTCATTGGTCTTCCAGGTCTTTTTCTTCTATTATTCAGTTTCCTTTTTTACTCCTATATCGTCGTGGTCCCGAAACATTATAAGAGGTATGGTTGAAGATAGTGAAGGAATGTGAATCATGCAATTGAGCAATAAAAACACATAAATTTTACTGAAATGCATGCATAATTCACTCCGATCAACACCCCCAAACTTAGCTTCTTACTTGTCCCCAAGCAAGAACAAACTCTAACCAGGGCACGCAAGAATAAAGTGTAACTAACATTGGCGATATGGGTCTAGTACACATGATACCAGCAAGAAGGGGTCAACATGAACCAGTTCATTAGATCTAGGGATCACTCTAGGTTTGTTCAATCTCAAGAATTGCACTAGGGTCGCAATTTCGCTGACCAAGTGTTTACTCCCTTTAGCGCCAATAACCTTTCCCACGTAGTCTAAGTGCCGAGTGTGATCTCCTCCAATGTATAGCCTCGACTCAAAGACTTCTAAACTTGAATTTAACTCTGGCCATTTGAATAGCTTAACACGGTATGGACGAGAACGCACCAATTTATTCACTTCAAACCAATTCTAAGGGATTAACTCTAAGACAAAGTCTGAAGAGCACTAGTGCCACAAGTTTAGGTGAGGGCCCTGAAGGGATCCATTGGTGACTCCCCACCACCGTTAAGGGCACCGGTATCTGGGCCCCTCGAACTTCACCCTGAACACTAACCAAACCTCGAGGCCCTGAAACCGTGAAATCATCCATCCTCCACCTGCATGTAGCTGGCAGTAGTCACGGCTCCTGCACTACCAAGCCTGTGGCATTAGGCTTTGAAAGCCCCTTCGACTGTGTTCGGGATTCCTATTGGATGATCCACTTATTCTAAACCATAAGCTTTTTTTTTTTTTTTTTAATATATATTTGGGGCTCAAAGGCGATCCTCTTTTTTCTAAGGTGTCCCATCACTTAGGTGTTTAAATTTTCCAAGGTTCGTAAAACTCTTGCATGGTGAGTCCTAGGCTCAAGGCAAGGCCCCGCAGATCACGTGTGTGTGTGTGTGTGTGCGATAGCTTACTTTGGGAAATGATTTCTTGAGATCTAAAAGGGACGGCCAGACATGGTCATTCTCAACTTTATACAATGCAGTCCCGATCGTCAAACAACCTTGGAGTTCCCTATTTCATCGAAACACTAGCATTTTGCGATTACTATGACTCCCCTTTTTGCAATCATGGACAAGACTAAAGCTGAGAACTATTGATACCAACTATGGAAACTACCATATCATAATAGTACCAAACACAAACATACTAGTACATAATGAACGAAACTCGGTCTTTAAACATACTAAAAAAAAAAACAAAACAAAGAAAAACAAAACAACGAAAATGAGACCTAAAACATGCAGAAAAAATAACACTAAGCCAACCCGTACACCCACACATACATACACCCACAAACTTAAAACTGACAGTGTCCTCAATGACATAAAGGAAATAAGGGCATAGAGATACGTCCCAGAGAATCACTACACTTGGTGGGCGGCGGTGGCGGTAGAAAAAAGTTTTTAGAAATGAGCCAACCGCTACGCAGTGGTCCTAGCCGAGCGACGATGGCCATCTCGGCCCTAATGGCGTCCATGTCTTGACTGAGGGCAACACAGTGCTCCTGAGACTCATTCCAATATGCGTCAAACCGCGTGGTGAGCGCATGAATATATTTACCTGGGATCGAGCCGAACCGGGAGGGGACCTCGTGGTCGCCGCCCTCGGGTCGCCAGACTAGGTGTGGTTGCTGCAGCATCATCGTCGGTCTCCTCATCTGAATCACACGGGATCCTGAACTTCGCCTTGGGCAGTGGTATGGGTAGACGCCGCCGCACCCCGCCTCCTGAGTCCAACATCGTGACCTCACCAATGGCATAACCGAGTAATCGCGAGGTGGATCAAGTGCCCCGTACATCTCCTTTGGCCTAATTTCCAATCAACCCTCTCGATGATTCCGACCGATGTCAAACTCGAAACCCTTGGTCATGGCGAGAGGAGGATCATCTGGCCTTTCAGAATCGTGCTAAGGTGCAGGTAGGCTTCGAAGTTTTACATATAAAAATTATACCGTATCTTAGCTAATCGGCGTGAGGGAGTGCACCTGAAAATTGGTGAAATCACCCGTCGATGGTTGGAATTTCCACACGCCCTGGCCCTGAGTGAGCTCCTGCATCAAGCGCTCATAATTTGTGTCTACAAATAAAGCCTCGACATCTCAGGATCGTTGTTATCCAAAGAAAGTGTAAATCCTATTGACGGGCTTGGCACCAAACTCGACCCACTACTCGTAGACAAAACAAGAGCTCACTTTAGAAGGAGTAGTTTAGAGGAACTCCCACAAACCGGGCTACTCCTGGGACGGTGTAACAACTCGAAATATACCCCAACAGCTTCGACTTGTTTAGTATAATAAAAGTAAAAGTATATTTATCCGAAATAAATTAAAGATAAAATAAAATAAGAAAGAACTTGGAATTAATACACACTAAGAGTAAATTCATTAAATTACCAATTCATGACCCAAAGATCATAATATAATAAGTTCATATGCCAAAGTAGGAATAAGCATGTTAAATCAAGAGTAATGTAGAATTGGAGGACCAAAGAGTAATAAAGAAAAGATATTAGAATAAAATAAGGAAGAAAATTGTGGAAGAGACAAGTGGCTTGAAGGAAAGAGGGAGGAAGTTTCCTCCTTGGAAAGTGAAATAAAAGGAATAAGACCAAAATAAATATCTCATTTTGGTCTTGGAGAAAGGGAGAGCAAACACGGATAAGAGAGAAGAGAAGAGAAAGGAAGAAGAAGAAGAAGAAGAAGAAGAGAAAAGAAAAGAAGAAAGAAGGAAAAGAAAAGAGAAGGTCACAGGTATGGAACTATGATTTGGTATAGAAAAATATGGGTGTATGGAACTGTGAATATTTGTATGAATACACATGTCTTGGGTTGTATGGAACTATGAGTATAGTTTTGTCTAAAAAACTAAGGGGGAGTATGGAAATTCAGTTTTGACTAAAAGGTTTAGATACATGGTTTAGAACCCCATCTGTATGGTTTGGGTTTGGGAACTCCTAAACTCATTTCTCGTAGGTCGAGCTGAGAAGAGCTCTGCTGATCCTGTATATGTGTTTTAGAAAGGTCTAGTTGCGTGCTGAAACTAAGAAAATTCTTTTTATGTTTGATCATATAAGTGAAATTCTGACCTGAACGAAGTTTTTAGGCCGAAATAAAGGGAATCTGGAAGTAAGTCCTTCTGATAATTTGTAGCCACATCAATTAACTTGATGATAGGCTCTTGAATTTCTCAATTTAGACCTCTGTAGACTAAGTTATAGTCCTTTTACTGTGGTCAGCCCAGCTAAAATCTGGTCGGGCCGCTTCGCCACCCGGTCAACTAGCCGTGCCTTAGAAAGGATTTTTGGGTCATAAATAAAGAGAATTTGTCAGTAAGTCCTTCGGGTAAAATGTAGCCACATCAGTGAACTTGATGTTAGGCTTTTGAATTTCTCAATTCGGACCCCTATAAACCAAGTTGGCCTACCAACAGCAACAATAAAGGTCGCACCATAGAAGTCACAACAGAGGTCAAGCAGACTCGCCCGGCGAGCCCAACCTCGCGCAGCCCAACTCGCTGCGTAGAGCTCAACTCATGTGTAGCTTAACTCGGTCCCAAGAGCCGGTGCCGTCCCAGCTGAGCTGTCACCGCTTGAGCCTGTCTCGCCTGTGCCGGCCGGTCGAAGATCGACCGCGCATGACCTCCAACTCTAAGTGTCATATCTCCTCTGCTTCAACTCCGATTCGGTTCGACTCTGGCTGAGCCCATTGAGTCAAGAATCCATCCATATGCCTGAGGAAGATATTAGATGTCAGACCGAGGTGTTAGACTGAGCTCATCACGTAGGTACCAAGCACCAGTCAGCTCGTCAAGACTGACTGCGCATGACCTCCAACTTCGGAAGGTCATATCTCCTTCATTTGAACTCCGATTCGGGTGTTCTTGAACTCTATGGAAAGCCCATTGAGTAAAGAATTCATCCATATGCCTGAGGAAGATATTAGATGTCAGACCGAGGTGTTGGGGATCGAGCTCGTCACTTCAGTGCAAACACATCTGTGCCGCTCGTCAAGATCGACCGCGCATGACCTCCAACTCGAAGGTCATATCTCCTTCGCTTGAACTCCGATTGGGTGTTCCTGACTCTATGGAAAGCCCATTGAGTTAAGAATCCATCCATATGCCCGAGGAAGATATTAGATGTCGTGATCAAGGTGTTAGATCGAGCTCGTCACTCGTACCGTCACCCTGTGTCACCACAAGATCGACGCATACGACCTTCAACTTCGGAAAGCTCATCTCCTTCGCTTGAACTCCGACGGTGTTGCCACTAGCAGTGTACCGTCACCCGGGCTTCAGCTCATCAAGATCGACCGCACATGACCTCCAACTAAGGTCATATCTCCTTCGCTTGAACTTTTGATTTGGGTGTTCTCGACTTATGGAAATCCCATTGAGTCAAGAACTCATCCATATGCTTAAGGAAGATATTAGATGTCAGACCGAGGTGTTAGACTGAGCTCATCACTTCAGTGCAGCTTCGTCGTACCCGTGTCACCGTCAAGATCGGATCGCGATGACCCAACTTGGTATCATCTCCTTCATTCAACTCCGATTCTGTTCTCGACTCTATGGAGCCCTTGAGTCAAGAATACATTCATATGCCTGATGAGGCTAGTAGGATGTCAGACCGAGGTGATAGACCAAGTTTACTGAGGTCATCTCACCACAATTCAGTCAACTCGCACAATACTCACGCATGACCTCCAATCCGGCTGTCATATCTCCTTCATGAACTCCACTTGTTCTGACTCATGAGTTTCCATTGAGCCGCTAATCATACCTAGCATATGTATGGAACCTATATTAGGTCCAGAGATAAGGTTAGCAAGTAGATATGAACAAGAAATAAGAACATAAGGATTTAATATAAAATAATTGTAGCCATACAAAGAAAGGAATATAGAAGAAAAGATAAAAGATAAATAGTTTGGACATGAAGGGTACCTAAGGGTATTAAAGAAGAAGTCTATGTTCTGCACTCCTAGGGGAGATAGAACAGTCTGATAAAGCACAAGTAAAACGTACAAGTATAGGTGCAAGGTATATGTCACAGATAAGATGTAATTAATAAAGATGAAGATATAAGATGTTACTAAGAATAAAATTAGATACCTAATGATAAGCATGCTGAATACAAATGAGCAAATGATGTATCGATGATAGGTTATATGCAAATGCTATATGTTAATAAGAATATGATATGAATAAGAGGAAGAGATGGAATATGAGTAGCTAAAACATGAACTTAAAATGTGATATAGAAGGTATATATATGAGATAGATAGGCGTATTTATGTAGAAATATGAGAACTGCATATGGAAGCTATTATATGAGAATCAATGCAAACTGAAAGTAATGATTTAGAGAGATTGCATAAGGAATGCGATAAAGCTAATAGTTAATCATGCTTATTAAATATAAAATAAAATGTAATAACATTGATCATTCGCAGAACCCTGTAGGATAGATAGGCATGCCTATGGGAAGATACAATGACATGATAAAGAAACAGATATCGGAGGTCCCAGTTTGGGTCATGATAAGAGATCCCGTTTAATCCATGTCCTGTGGTTATTGTCACTGCGTTTCGGGGTCCATTTATCGCTGTTACTGCCTCATACAAAGGATGATATTCTTTCGTATAATATTATTCGGCATACAAAGTCGTCTCACATAAATGACGATACCTTCCTATATACATCAAAAGATAGTCATCGTCTTCTGCATGTTGATGATAATGCCTGGGGTATATACGCACCTTCTACAAACAGTTAGTCCTCGTATCCGCTTCCAAGGTTTATGCAGGCATGAAAAACAAAACAAATGAAATGAAGAGAATATATGGATGATATATAGCTACAGCACCGCTATGCGATGATAGTGCATACAAACAAGTACAAGAAGCCATGTCAATGACACGAAAAAGTTTGCCACAACAAGTACAAGACATGAAAGAGAGTAATATATATAACAGAAAACAGATATGAAAATAGTAATATGAAACAAAGAGAAGAATACTGTGATATGAAATTAAAATATGATAACAAGAGACTGGAAATAGAACATAACAAATGATATAGTCTATAACTATGAAAAATTGTATACATATGAATATATGATAGACATACCTAAATGACGAGATGGAATATGCTAGGAACACATGATAGAAATGCATAAGTGTTAAGAACGATAGAGATAAGTAAAAGATGACAAAACACATGATAATAAAGAAAAGTATAGATAGTGAAATATTTAAAAGACAAGAGAACATGTGACATAATAGAAGGTAAAGATGATAAAGAATCAGTGCTACAGAAATTGTATAGATATATGATAGTACATGTATGCTACTTCAGATGTCACTGACTGTATCGTCTGTTTATGTTCCCACCTGTTTATAGTGTTTAGCACGTGTTCAATCCGTAGGTAAGGTATGTACATTTGATAAAGGACATGATATCTCATAATGCAGAGTTATGTCCCTTAGATAGGTGTTCACCCGTGACTCAAGCTCCGATCTCCGATGATCAATAGAAAAGAAAATATTTACATGAAGGCAATGGACCAAGATACGATATAGATGTGTCGAGGACACCAATTCCAAAGGGTAGTCCTTTTATATATGAAAATGATTTTTGTTATTACAGAAATTGTCTATAGAACCACAGGTACAAGTTTAGCTCGAAACCCCGCCAATGAGGTCCCAAAGAATGTGATATGGGCCTCGACTTGACGCTCGGATCCAATACCCAGCCTGACGAAATTTGTGGGGCGCCACACGTGGGGTGCACAAAGTGTCTGCCAGCCGCGGTTCTGGATAGTGAAGTTGAAAGAAACGCACAGAGGTAGGAAACTGCTCTAGGAAAACGAGCAATTGAATTGTGGACTGATAGATCCACTGCCTCTCAAGAAAATGAACTGTGGATCTTCTTGAGTGGGTGGTGCCTCCCAAGGAAGGAGCCTATCGTTGTCTTTAGCCAGGATCACATCACGAAGGCCATGATAATAATCTAGGGTTAGGGATCTGCAAACACAAAGAAAAAAACGAGAGGGGGAGAGGAAAGGGCGGCCAAATTTCGTGTGGAGGGAAAATGAAAAGCCATTCGGATATTTAAAGGACTCAAAAATTTCGCCCGCTACAGGTAAGGTTCACACAAGGTAGCTACGGGCTACTGAGCATAGAGTTTCACGCTTTGATTCCTGCGCTACAAGAGGGGTGCCGGAATCAACAATATTTATAACCTACTTCCTACATCACAGAGCAAAGCTATCGCAGATAGTGGTTCTAGGGTCGAACATAGGGATGGGTTTTCTTCGTGTAAATGATTTGCAGTTTGCTCAAAATGGTGAATTTCAATTTGGAATTTAAGGTTTGCTAAAAACGGGGGAGTTAGATGGTTGCAGGCTGATAATAAAATGAAGAAAAATAAGAAAAAGAACTCCTTGAAGCATCACATCGGTTTGAGATCTTAAGGCAACTGAGAGGTCCTCGGGTTCATTTCCTCGCGTTGGGGAAGATGACCTATAGTCATTTCCCGAACCGGATCTTCATTTAGCTTTTAAACTAAACCCTAAAATTATTATCCTTTGAAAGCAAAGATTTACAAAGCATAAGTGTTCCCTCGCAAAGGATTACCCATCCCGATCTACCCTACAAGGACTCATAGAAGACAATTAACCGAATCTCAGTGGATTTAGCAATAAGCATCCACTGAACCCAAAAAGATTGTTAAATACTGGTCAATCAAGGCATCTCAAGAGGATTTAAACCTAGATTGAAGGATTGGAAACCTAAACGCCAAAACCGCTGCTTAAAAAACAAAGGGAACCAAAAGCTTCTACCTTAAAACTGCTTGCCCAGCTCCTCTTCAAGGAGAAAAGAGTTCAGCCTAACCATCCTCCGAGTCAGCTGCCCTCAAGGTGTTTGGCAACCGAGAAAGGGAGAGAAAATGAGGGAAAGTGAGGGAAAAAGAAAAACGCGGGAGAGCTGAAAGCTTTTCCTAAAAAAAACTTTATTAATTAAGCAATGCCCTAACAGTGTCTGGTCTAGTGGATTTCAGAGTCAAAGCCCTTACAAAATTACAAAAATAACATTGCAAAACCTATTACAATGGGGGCAAAAAAGGAAGAAAACCAAAAGAGACAAACAGCAAAAACGGGCAGCAGGAAGGAACAGTAGCAAAAGTGGTGAACAGTGCTGGAGGCATGAACAGTGTCAGCAGGATGCAATTTCGCAGTGCTCCATTTTTCTTCACTTTTTGCTCTTCTTTCCTTATGGGATCTGATCTGCAACGATGAGTTCAACTCGGGTTCTTCGTGAATTTTGGCCTGATTATCTTGCAAAAACTACAAAATTAGCCACAAAATGCGATCAGTGGAATAGCAGGGACCTTAATGTGCAAATCGAGTTAATTACACTGATTAGTACATAAAAAGTGCTCAAAACCTGTAATAAAATGTGGTTCAAAATAAAGACTTGAAAGTACTAATCATACCCTCCAACCTACACATTGCTAGTCCCATAACAATGAAAGAAATAAAGAAAGAGAGAGCATACTAAACAAAATCAAAGTTATGTTCACAAAAAATATATTTCAAAAAGGTTGTGAATGAGTAATGCCTAACCCTAAGTAAGAATCATCAAACCCTTGCCCAACAACTATCTTGAGAGAATGAATGCCATACAAAATTGAGTATCAAAAGAGCCTCCATCTCGGTGGATCAACCAGAAACTTCCCACCAAAATCTGCTATTTGTTTGATCGCCAACAATAAACTCCACAAACCGCACTCTCCCTCCAACTGCTTATTGCCACAACCTGGCACGCTAACCAACCTAATGGGGATTAAGACCCACTCTTATTCCACAACTCTTTGCGGTTTGGTAGGTGCAATGCCGAGGAATCGACCTCAACAAAGTCCATGTAATGGGATCTACCGATGACTCCCAACCAATTAAGGCTTAGGGGCACCAAGTCAGATATCTTCACCACTAACTCTTCGTGTTTCACCCCTACCCGAATGATTTCGAAACTCCAGCACCTCCAACTTGCTAAACTCCACCCATCTACCCGTGTAGCGAGTACTAAGTCGGTGGATCCCAACCAGTTGGCTTAGGGCACCGGGTTTTAAAGGCTTTCGCCATATACCCCTGACAAAGGCTCGGTTTTGCGGCAAAGCGCTGCAATTTTTCTTCTTTTTTTTTCCTTTTCTTTTCTTTTCTTTCTTCGCTTATTCTGGGAAGTATACATTAGCCTTCTATTCATGGGGGGTCCTAACCTATTAAAGGTGGTCAACGAAACCATAGGGTAGGTTATTGCAAGGCTTAAGAGGCTAGGGCGCTTTTTCGTGCTATTGAAGAAACTCGATGTGCACTGCGGTGTGGTTAGCTAAAGGTGCAAATTAAAAAGGTCAAATCAGCAAGAATTTAACTAATCATCCAATTAATTGA
Source organism: Tetrastigma voinierianum (assembly GCA_016808115.1). NCBI lineage: Eukaryota > Viridiplantae > Streptophyta > Magnoliopsida > Vitales > Vitaceae > Tetrastigma > Tetrastigma voinierianum. Next base: position 162,716 of record JAEQBH010001129.1, read on the forward strand.
AAGATGGAACCAATCTAACATTAATAGAATTGGACAAAGTTTCAATTTTTCAAACTACAGGATAGACAAAACACAAAAAAAATTTGGGTGGAAAATGGGTCCAATTTTTGAAAAAGTAGGTTGTATAGTATAACAACTTCACAAAAAGAAACACCAAAGAATAAATTTAACATTACAAACGGGTCATTTAAAATAGTAATAAAACATAATGTGCAAAAGTCACTTCCTTCGTTAATCCTCCCAACCAAATATCTCATCAGTCTCGCAATGGGGCCTTGATTAAAAAGTTAGAGAAGGAAGTGCTAACTCCTTTGATGTGATGTTCTTGTTAAGCGGATAGAGACTCGTGAAGCTTTCCATCAACACCTTATTCACTCCGTTTGGGCTTCAAATGAACAAGTTAGAAGAAGAAAAGAGAGGAAAAAATGACCAGTTAGAGAATTTTGAAAATTTCACCTTCATAAAAATTTCAAAAGTGTTCTTTCTGGTTATATTTAGATTCTACACTCTAAGCCTAATCTACTCAAGAACGCCTAAAACGGAGTTCGAATGAAAAAGTTATGGGCAAAACAAAATGGGAAGCAAGACAACATCAAAAAATCGAGCATGCGCGAATTTTCGCTCCGCGCAAATTTTTGCGCTGCATATTTTTTTTTTGATAAAAATAAATAAAATAAAATAAATAAAATATTTTTCTTTTTTGTATATATATATATATCATAAAAAGACAAAATAGCGCACAGGAGAAGAAAAGAAAACAAGGACCCGTATGAATAAAGAATCAGGCGAAATGTATTTCGTGACAAAGGCGCGGAATTCGCTACGAATTTTTGCGCGATGCCGAATTCACACAATGCGCGAAATTGCTCCTGCACTGGTTTTCTACATTGTGCTGCTTCAAAAATTAACCATAAACCTGCAAAAACAAACACAAGAAAAATTTAAAAAAATGTAGAAAAATGAAAATTAATCTAAAAACAAAGATTAACTAAAAATTAAAGAAAAATCTAAGAAGAAAATTAATAAATCAAAATAAAATCAAATAAAATAATATAAATAAGAAAAGATGAAAACAAAAGCTGGGGAGATCAGGTTTCCAAACCACCCTTAAGCCTGAGTTGTTGAACTGCTTGAGCTTGAAAATGCCAAGGTCCATGTGTCTATGTTTGAAACTAAAGACCAACCATCCACTATGTCATGCGGTATGGGCAGCTGCCAATGTTTTTGATGTAGTGGCAAAAGCTCGAACAATGGCCACTAATTTTCTAATGTTTTGCAGCACATGCAGTGCAGATGGAGTGGCCTTCGTGGTAGGTGTTTTGGGTGTGGATTGTGCTGCAGGGGTTGGTTGTGCTGCAAAAGTGTGGTATACACCGGGTCTGTGGACGATGCCGTCAAGTAAATAATGCTGGGTCAGCAAATGGCACTATGATCCAAAATTTACGGGATCAATAAGAGATAGGCTCTGGGTCCCTTCCACTATTCCCTTCCATCGCTTCCTTCACAAAGAATGGGGAAATTGCTTCATCTTGCTGTATATATTGCTCCTCTACTGTGGTGTCAATCAGACACTCTTCTTCTGGATTCTCCTCCTCTTGATGAACAAGCAGATTGGTGAGCTTTGAGATGGATTCCTGCAAGATGTCAAATTTCTGATCAATTTCGCTTTGGAACCCATCCACTTCCTTTGCTCAGTGGAGCCTCCACTGTCAATTTCCCCGATTGGCCTGACATCTACCGCCTCGCTCCTTTGAAATTATCCACTAGTTTGCTCAAGTTCAAGATACCGCTTCAATCGAAGATGTCAACTCCGTGGTGGCGGTGGCTGAGGAGTTGAGGAGTTGAGGCATAATATGGAGAAGCAGGAGGTGCAAACTGTGGAGGTTTTGGTTCCCATGAGGAGTTTGTGTGGTTCCCCCAACTAGGGTTGTAAGTATTGTCAAATGGTGCCTTAGTTGGGGAAACACTACATAGGGGTGCACTCATCCATTGGTTTCTATAGTCCCTCATGGACCTAGATGGGTTGGATTTCTCCCCAAGTGGTCAGTTGATTCCGCTACGAAGGCTCTATAGTTCCTCATTGACATGTATTCTCTAGGGTTTCTCTCTATTGAATACTCACTGTATTGTTCTCCCTCTTCCATTTGGTCACAATTCAAACAATCCTGCAGTAGAAATAGGGCAACCTAAGACAACACACAAAAAAAAAAGTCCTGCAGCAACTTTTTTTTTTTTTTGAAATGAAACAAAAGAAAAACTGACAATAAAGTATAAAATAAATTCACCAGTACTTGTGATGAGGATCACAAGTGTTCCACAGCTCGTCAAATGCACTTAGGCACAATCCCCGGCAACGGCGCCATTTGATTCGTGCTGGCGTAGGTGCCTAATCAACAACATTTATAACCTAAATTTCGCTCACACGTAGCAAAGCTATCACAGTATGGTTCTGTGGCCTAACATGTGGATGGGTTTTCTTCTCTCGTGTAAATGATTTGTAGTTGGCTCAAAATGGTGAATTTCAATTTAGATTTTAAGGTTTGCTAAAAACTGGAGCTGATGCTGCAGCCGATAATAAAATGAAGAAAATAAGAAAAAGAACCTTGAAGCATCACAAGGTGTTCGAGATCCTAAGGCAACTCGAGAGGTCCTCTGGTTCATTTCGGGCGCTAGAAGATGACCCTATAGTCATTTCCGAATCCCATCTTCATTTAGCTTTTAAAACTAAACCCTAAAATTATTATCCTTTGAAAGCAAGATTTACAAGAAACATAAGTGTTCTGCAAAGGATTACTCCGTCCCGATCTACTCCTACGTTGACTCATAGAAGACACCAATCAATCTCTGGATCTAGCAGCGTTATCCACCGAACCCAAAAAGATTGCTGAATACTAGCCAATCAAGGCATCTCAAGAGGATTAAACTCAGATTGAAGGATTGAAACCTAAATGCTCAAAAAACCGCTGCGTTTAAAAACAGAGAACCAAAAGTTTACCTTAAACCGCGTTCAAGAACCCTCCTCTTCATGATAGTGTATAGCCAACCATCCTGCGAGTTGTCGTCCTCAGGGTGTTTGGTATCCGAGAAGTCGTCCTCAGGGTGTTTGGCATCCGAGAAAGGGAGAGAAAATGAGGGAAAGTGAGGGAAAAAGAAAAATGCAGGAGAGCTGAAAGCTTCTCCCAAAAAAAACTTTATTAATTAAGCAATGCCCTAACAGTGTCTGGTCTTGGGGATTTTGTAGTCAAAGCCCCTTTACAAAATTACAAAAATAACATTGCAAAACCTATTACAATGGGAGCAAAAAAGAAAGAAAACCAAAAGAGACAAACAGCAAAAACAGGTAGCAGGAAGGAATAGTATCAAAAGTGGTGAACAAGGCTTCGAGGCATGAACAAAGGTCATCAGGATGCAATTTCACAAAGGCTCCATTTTCTTCACTTTTGCTCTTCTTCCTTCCGATCTAATCAAAACGATGAGTTCAACTTAGGTTCTTCGTGCTTAGTCTGACTCGATAATTTTATTCGATTATCTTGCAAAACTACAAAATTAGCCATAAAATGCGATCATGGAATAGTAGGGACCTTACGTAATCTGAAGATTACGCCGATTAGTACTTAAAAGTGCTCAAAACCCGTAATGTACATTTATTAAAATAGCACTTTTTGAGTACTAATCACTGCTGTGTACCCGAAAGTGTGATAAGGGCTATGCAACGGCGTGGGGTGCCACGCTGCTGCATACCCGAAAGTTAGATAATTAAAATTTTTGTTTTCTACGCAGCGGCGTAGGTGTACCAGAAAGTATGGAATAAGGTTTTTTTTCTTTTTAAAACACGAATTTGGCCCTTTCACACTGTAATGAACATGTAAATCCCTTAGTGACAGTGCTTGCACCCTTCGGCAACCTTGAAAAACTCACAAACACATTAAAACAAACAAAAGTAGGAAGTCTAAAAGAGAAAAAATGTATCGAAGAGCAATTAAAAAGACCGAAAATAATGCAAGCTCAAGGGAGGAGGGGATCTCACAATACTTGGGTTGCCTCCCAAGAAGCGCTATGTTTAATGTCGTTAGCTCGACATTCCTGCAACTTACAACACTAAGATCGGAAAAATAACTAAATTGTTGGTGACCTTCTACACCCTTACTGTCCTGCCGCAGGTGTGCTTAAATGGTGTCCTGTCTTCCTGTATGGAATTCTCCTCTAAAATACGGTTTCAATCTCTGGGCATTGACTTTGAATTGTCCTTTCTTTGGATGCATTATCTCAACTCCTCCATAAGGAAATACTTGAACCACTGTGAACGGACTTGACCATTTTGACTTCAATCTCTGTTGTAAAGGGAAAAGTTTCAAATTTGTGAACTTAAACAACAAGACTTGTTGGATCCGCCAAACTCTTCCTTTCAATATGTTTTTCATACCAAGCTTTTGTCTTTCCTCTTTATAGATTCAGTAATTCTCATAAGCCTCATTATGAATTCATCTAATTCACTAAGTCAGAAAGCATTCACTTTCCAACTACCTTACTATCTGTTCGTGGTTTAGTCAGCCTAATATGCTCTATGTTTCAATTCCACTGGAAAATGGCATGCTTTCCCATAAACTAGTCGGAATGACGACATACCCAATGGGGTTTTGAATGCTGTCATGTATGCCCAAAGTGCATCATCAATCTTCTTTCACCAGTCTTTCCTTGAACTATTAACTGTTTTCTCCATAATGGACTCGATTCCGATTTCACACCCCTACTTTGTCCATTCGTCACGGTGGTAAGCGAGTGAAGTGCAATGCTGCACACTAGATTTTTGCAAGACCTTATCAACCAACTTGTTGCATAAATGAGTACCACCATCCGTGATAAATGCTCGTGGAGTGCCGAACCATGTAAATATGTGATTGCGAAGGAACTTGACTACCACACTAGCATCATTAGTGCGTGTCGGTATTGCTTCTACCCATTTGGAGACGTAGTCCATGGCAAGGAGAATATACAAGTTACTGAATGAGAAGGGAAATGGACCTATAAAGTCCATTCCCCACAAGTCAAATAGCTCAACCTCTAGAATTGTGTGTATGGGTGTTTCATCCTACTTAGAAATGCCGCCCATTCTCTGGAACTTATCATAGGTAGATACAAACTGGTGAGCATCTTTGAACAAGCTAGGCCAGTAGAAACCTGATTGGAGTACCTTTGTCGTTGTCCTCTGGCCTCCAAAGTGTCCCCCACATGATAAGGTGTGGCAGTGATTTAGAATACTCCCCATTTTATCTTTCGGTACACATCGCCTTATCACTTGATCCGCACAATGTTTGTATAAAATAGGTTCTTCCCTATAGTAGTGCTTCAAATGTGCAAAGAACCTCTTCTTCTGCTAGTAGCTAAAAGCGGGAGGGATAACCTTGTTTACTAAGTAATTCACATAGTCGGCAAACCATGGAACGAGCTTTGTGTCTTCAGTTACTAAGAGCTGCTCATCTAGGATTTTATCATTAACTCGCACTCCGTCTCAGCCCTTCCAACCGTGATGTATTGGCCTGCGACCAGGTTCTCTCGTTCCCTCTTGTCCTTGATTTCTAGGTCAAATTCTCGCAATAGGAGTACCCACCGTATTAGTCTCATGGCATCCTTTTAGTCATTTTGCATCCTTTTTAGTCATTGGAAATTGCTTAATGGCGGGTGGTCGATAATGCACACTATTACCTTGTTGCCAATCAAGTAAGGCGAATTTATCAAAAGCGAAAACAATGGTCAATAGCTCTTTTCGATGGTGGCATATGGCGGGCATCGTGAGTCCATTAGCATAATGGATAACACGAAATATCTTCTCTTTTTGCCTAACCTTTGCTCGATTGCATAGTCACTAATATATTAGCTGGGATCAATATGGGTACGTTGCATAGCGATACCAATCTATCTTCCAGGATTGAAAAAGCTTGCACCTGCTTGCTCATCAAAATCAAATGGTGTCCCTTGAACTAGCAAACTGGAATGAGGGCTTTGCGATCAGGAAAAATCTTTTATGGCACTTTATAGAACCGCTGTCCTAGAAAGCTTCTTTATACCCTTCTCGATGATGGTGGGGGTAGTTTCTGTGCCTCAATCTTTGCTTTGTCGACCTCTATTCTCTTGCAGAAATCCGGTGCCTAAGTACTATGCCTTCTTGTACCATAAGTGGCATTTCTCGGTCGACCTGAATTGGTTTCTTCACGTCTAACTATGACGCGGTTTTCTAGATAATTGTCAAAGAGGTTCCCAATCTTTTGAAAAAGTCGTCCATGAACGCCTCAATTGTCTTTTCAACCATATTTGAGAATATGGCCATCATACAGCGCTGGAATGTGCCTGGTGCATTGCACAGCTCAAACCGCCTAAATGCGAATGTACCATAAGGGTAAGTGAGCGTCGTCTTCTCTTGATCCTCTAGGGCTATAGCGATCAAATTGTACTGGTGCCATCAAGTAATAGTATTCATGCCCACCTTAACCTATCAATATCTTATCCATGTAGCGGTGAAAATGGTCTTTCGGGTATCTTTATTCGATTCCATTAGTATTAAATTCAACCCATGAGAAGCCCATTGGAAAGAAGCGACAATATATTCTCTGTCTTTATCCTTTGTTGTTCCACTCCATTTTTAGGCACAACTTTTATCACAGGACTCACCCATGCAACATCGAAATAGGATAAATATCCCCAGCATCTAGCCATTTCATTACTTCCTTGCGGACTACTTCTTTCGCAAGTTTGGATTCAACTCTTCTTTATTACTTCGAAGGCTTATGACCATCTTCTAGCGGAATTAGATGCCACACATAGAAGAGGCGAATCACTAAATCAACCAAAGACCGTCAACGCGTCCTTGTGATCCCGAGTACTGCCAATAACTTATCTTAACCTACTTCTTTGCCCGAAGTTGAATAATCAGTAGGAGGAGGCGTCTAAGATAACATACCTCAAATGTTTAGGTAGTGGCTTTTGTTCCATCTTGGGTGGTTGTTCGAAGGACTTGCGGCGTTTAAGCAATTTACTGGGGTTCGTAGTATTGCCTTCTATTAGACTAGAAGGTCATCATTCATACTCTTTGACTCTTCCAGGTTCGCCGTATTCACTTTGTGCGAGTTAGTCTCGAAGATTGATGAGATACACTTTTGGCTGAACACTATAGCCTTTACGGTCTCTATCATGAAGCATGTATCACTCTCTGTCGAGTGTCTCACAGCCTCAAACACATTGAACTTGACCTCGTCATCCTTCACTCTCAATTTCAACTCTCCCCATTGCACATCAATCATTGCCCTACTGGTGGAGAGAAATGGTCTACCCAATATTATGGGTATTTCTTTATCTTCTTCCATGTCAAAACGATGAAATCTGCCAGGAAGATAAACTTATCTACCTTCACCCGAGCGTCTTCTGTCAAACCCCGACCCCCTTTTACGCTTAGGATTTTGGTGACGTCTACTAGCGCAGTGTGGCCTTGGTTGAAGCGACTTCATAATCGATGCGTCTGAATATGGATAGCGGCATGAGGTTAATAATACTAGCTCCCGAGGTCGCCAGGCCCTCGAAAAATAAGGTTCCCGATGAGTGCAGACCGTAAGCGGCACCATTCTCGGTGAGATTCACGGGTCTCGGTAAACAATCTTCTTTAATACGACAGTATATCCTTCATGAATTTGACATAATTGGTATCGTTCGCGCATCGGCAAATGGAATGTTTATATGCAGTTTCTTGAACACTTCCGCGAACTTTGTAGATGCTTGTCAATTTATTCTTCTTGACGTTAGTGCGAAGTGGGGCGATGGGTTCGATTGGTTGGTGATCTTTACCTCGGTTCTTCTTCCACATACTTTTCTCTGGGGTGTTCCTTTCTATCTTGTCATTACGGTAGTGCGGATTACTTCACTGATTTACAACTCTCTATCCTTTGTTAGGCGCCTGGTATTGCTAATTCTACGCCACTTCTCAATGTGATAGCTTTTATGTTCATTACCTTCATCTGGGTTCTCTAAGTTGCTAGGTAATGATGCATGCTGCCCTCTCGGTCCAAATAATGTGGCCATTTGGCCTGTTGCGCCACCTCGAGTTTACGAGTTGGGCTCCTTGATTACGTAGCTTAATTGGATTGGGTTTTGTATTTGTTGAGCACGATTTTGGAATCATGCCGTCTCATTCATAAATGTGCTATGGGAAGTCATCATATAGGCTAAGGCTTCTTCTAAATCCACTTTCTTCTCAGGTGGCAGCTTACTAGCTTGAAGTGGTGGCATACTATTCTGGTTGTTCCTCCAGTCATAGTTCTGATTGCTCTGATTATTCTGGCTACCTCTCCAACCCTGGCCTTGATTCTGATTCTGATTCTAGTACGTTACGTCACATTACCTCCGTACATGCTTGTTATGGTTGATTTTGCCGTCACATATTGTGCTTGCTCTCTGTCATCGCCTCGTGACAATCCGCCGTCTTGTGTTGTCCTCGCGTCACTTAAAATCTCGAGGGGATTGTCAGAATCACATTCGCGTACTTCTTTGCCGTAACATTTTTGGTACTTCTTGACATGGTTACCAAAGTTATAGAGAACTACGTGTATCTTAACTCCTCTAAGGACTTCCTGGTGACCTATCTGGTACTAATTATTAGTGGTGTATCCTTCGATATCTCGTAAGCTTGATTTGTAGTCTTTTTCATCAGGGCACCTCATGCTGAAGCATCAATGATTGTCCTAGTTGAATCGCTTAAGCGTATAGACGTGTTTTGCATCCTAGTTAACCTATGATGTGGGCATCTCCTCAGTAGCTCATGAAATCTCTCCCAGGCCTCGACTAAGTTCTCCCCCTCGAATTGTCTAAATGTGTTAATCTCTTGCACCAGTTGTGCGATCTTTGCGGGTGGGAAAATTTTGGTCAAAATTTTTTGTACTAAGTCATTCCACGTGGTAATGGAATCCGGTGGTTGGCTAATTAACCAATGTTTGCTTTCGATCCTGTTAGTGACAATAGAGAATAGAAAACGCGTCGAGAAACTATACGTACTCGGCGTTATACTTGAGCGTGTTCGCGGACTTCAATAAAACTTGTCAGATGAGCATTCGGATTCTCACTAAGCAACCCATGAAACTGTATATTGTGGAGCATTTGTAGAGTTACTCCTTTCAGCTCAAAGTTGTTCGCTTGAATGGGTGGTGGTCGAATAATTGAATGAACAACTATAGGTGGCAAGGCGAACTCCTCGAGTAGCATATGCGGATTATCAGGCTGTACAAATGATCGGGTGGCCTGATCTCTATAATTTTGTCAATTCTGATCCATTTGTGGTTGGTCTTTTTCTTAGAGCGTCATTTATCCTCTTAATTACATGATTTTAAATTGGGTTGCGTGTGCTTCTCTAAATGAATCGATGTAATGTCGAGTTCAGTTCGGTGAATGAAGTAATTCTGGCGATCTTGTCTTCTTGTCACACACTAATTGCTTTCTGAAATCACAAATATGAAGTCGAGACCAAGTCACAGCACAGATTAAATAAGGCAAAATAACTTCGCGAGAATAAAAATGATTAATAAGTAAAGAACTAAACAAAATAAAAATTGATCAAAGTACGATCTATGCTTTGTTGTCAATATCAACCTCTTCTCCGACAACGGCAAAAACTGACGGTTGGTGAGGTGTGTAAGTTGGTAAAAATGCAAACGTGCGTTACGAAGTATAAGCGTTGAGGTTACGTGGTGTGGCTAGTCAAGTGTCGTTTGCGAAGAAAGCGTGCGAATCTGACAGTGACCTAGACTATAGCGCCTCAACTTCGGCGCGGTGTCAAGCGAATGTGTCATTATTATTATTATTATTATTTATTATTATAAACTTATAAACTTTAAGCTTGTTCATTCATATAATGTTAAACATTTAACTTGTATTATGATACATGTGTGAGATTACAAAATATATCTGAGCTCCGTATATGGAAGTATTCAACATTTACAATATTTGCATTGTTTTACGAAAAACAAAAATACATAATACATTAAGACCAAAGGTCTTCGGTGAGCACCTAGTGATGTGTGGCCTTTAGCTGGCGATCTGCGCCGGTTGTCATATCCTCACAGTTTCCTCTTACATTGCACCTAAATAGATGAAACACGAATTGCTAAGCTTATGGCTTAGTGAGATTAATACATATAGATGACCTTTAATAAGGATCATCACACTTTAGACACATACGTATCTTTTGTGACAAATATATTTTATTTTCCATCTTTTATCCATTTTCTCTTTACTTTTCATAACATATTTCATAACTTATAAATTATTTTATATACTTTTTCGTATCATCAGCTGTTTTATTCATTGTAATTATACTATCATCACATAGCGGTGTTGTGCTTCGCTATCATATCATATACTTTGCATATGCTTGTCATTTCTTTTATGTTTCATGCTGCATAGGCTTAGGAAATTGGATAAAGGAGCTGCAAGGCAGGAAGCGTACTCAACTATTAAAAAGCGAGTGATTCATGGGCTCATTTTATTTGTTATCGTGTGTGAGACAAATACATTAATCATAAAGATCAAGTTGTTGTCATTAACTACGAACCAATGACCATCTATAAAAGACTGAAGGCGTTGTTATATTGGCTTCAAATTCATTCATTAATATGTTGAACGTTTTCCATCAATGTGACAAATACATTCTATCAACCTCATAAGGTTCTGAAAAGCGAGTAATTAATAATGTAATTTTATGTTAAAAATTATATCTATCATATTACAAATAATTATTATTAATAGGTAAATAATAAGATATTTCGATCATTTATTCGTATCTTTTTGTTTTTAACATATATTATATCATATGAATAACTATGGTTATCAGTGTTTATGACTATTTTACATTGAGTTCATAATAAGAATCACTATGATTACTAGTAGGACTCAATGAACATGATTTTCGCCGCGGACCTAATATGAATAATTTCATTAGCTATGTATGGATGGATTCACAGAACAAGATGCTCATAGGGAGTCTAAGAACATCCGAGAAAGCGGAGTCCGGACGAAGAAGTTATGACCGTCTCGGTTGGAATCACACATGGTAGCCGTCTAACCGACCAGCCCTATCTGCTGCCCGGTAGATCTGGAAAGCTGATTTAGTAGTTTATGTTGCTAATGTCCTGCACAGGCGTATGGTTGAATCTTGATAAATGGGGCTTTCTATAGAGTCGAGAACACCGAGAAAGCGGAGTTCGAGCAGAGGAGTTATGGTCATTCGAGTTGGAGGTCACACATGAGTCGACCGGGCGGTAACCGCTAGCCCGGTAGCTCTAACCGCTGGATATTCAACCACATTGCCTAATTAAATGCAGCCTATTTCACACAGCAGGCCCTGGCCCATTTGCCTTTCATTTAGACTATTGGGAGTAAGCGAACCATAACTTGGGCTCTGAGGGTCTTAATGGAGAAATTCAAAATCTTAACATGGGATTATTAATTATTATTTACAATTACCTAAAGGACTCACTGCTAAATTGCCTTTATTTCCTACCTAAAAACCAATTCTAAAGTCCGGTTAATGCGTATGAGCAAAATCGGGTAACTCTGTGAGCGAGCATACCACCACGGCCCTTAAATCTGAAAGGAACGGTAGGAGAAACCCACACAGTGTGGGTTAGGAGGTTTCCTAAGTCTCCGAGAGATTTGGGGGAGTCATGCAGTTTTCCATACAACTAAGCGACCACAAAACCAAACCGAAACAACTCCAAATCTAATCTAAAGCGCGATATACCAAGTAAGGTTCTTTTCATTAGGAATTAATCAAAATGGGTTTATGGTTTGATTTTTCCATAAAATCATAAGTCGGCCACAAAATCCATAGCATCCATACAAAAAAAACTAGACTTCCATACCTTTGATCTTCTTTTCTCCTTCTTTCCTTCTTCTTCTCTTCTCTTCTTCTTCTTATTCTTCTTCTTCTTATTCTTCTTCTTCTTCTTCTTCTCCTTCTCTTCTTTTCTCCCTTATCCATTTTGCTCCCAATGAGAAACTTATTGATCTTATCCGGAATTTTATTTACTTTGATCACTCTACTTCTTTGTATTTGCAAATCAATTTATATTCTACAGCCTCGTCTTAGCAACATGACTTACATGTTACATTGGACAAATTTGCCCATAATATACCCTTACTTCTTGAAATAATTTTTCCATTTCTCGTTTTATTTCCCGAAAATTCTGATTTAACTTATAATACACCCTAAACATGTTATAAAATTGTTAAGGCATATTTTGGGATATTACATAGACAATATTTGGATCCAGTCTTATAGTGAATTATGACTAAATTAACTGATTTAAGGAAAGCCTAATATTAAAATTTTGATTTTAAAGGTAATGATGAGAAAACTAGGGTTTTTATATTCCCCTACCACGATGGATTTTAACCTAGATGGCATATTTATTTAATATTTCATGATTTATATTAGCGGGTTGATCGTCGCGCCCACAAAATATTCTCTGATGTAGATGCCTACATTGCTTTGGGGTGTATTAGCATCTCTAATTCAACCCCTTGACTCAAGAGATGCATAAATGTGCAAACCCAGTGCGCTACACTTGGAGCAACGGGATATCTCTATTCCTTGATTGACCAAGTGTTGCTTTACTTACATGTCATATAGTCATCACCTCTCGATATCTATTACTCATAGCATTAGCATGCCACAATTGGCCAAATAATAACATGTGATTAAGTCGGAGTAAAAGAAACCATAAATTCATACCAATATTAAATAAACCACAATTAATGTATTAATCCATAATGGTGCAATTAGGGTTGACAAAACCCTAGAGAGAAAAGTTAGTTCATAGTGATTTTCATTATAGACTGAAAGATTTTTAGCATCAAACGAATCAAGGAAAGAAATGTCTGAAGAATTCGTCTTCGCGATCACAATAGAATCAGATCTCCCGCCAATCTCTCTCTACCCGTCTGTCTTTCTTTTCAATCTGCCTCTGAATCCCCTCTTTTGCCTCAAAAATGCTTCCCTTTTATATCTCGAGATGCGGGCCCATCATTGGCCCAGAATTTCAGAGTTTTTAATGCTCCTGTCTGAAAATGAAGACCTCGCTACTCCGCGGCGAAGGAGGCTACGCCGCAGCGTGCCCGAGGCTACTGGAATTCGCCAATTTGGTTATTTGCGTAGGCCCTCCATTTGGCATAAGCCTTCACCGTAACATGGAGTGCCCTCAGCATTTGAAAGCCTTCCCGAGGCTCTCTTTGCGCACTTCTCATTGTCTTCTCTGCTTTGGGTCTTTTCTTCTATCATTCAGCTTCCTTTTTTACTCTTATATCGCCGTGTCCTGTAAAACATTATAGTATGGGGGATTAGCGCAATATTGATGAATATGTGTGTGAAGATAAATGCGATTGAGCTAAAAACACATATTCTTGCGAAATGCATGCATAATTCCATGAAATCGTGACATAGCTAGTTGCTGATGGGGCTACCGCGGTTTGGTGTACAACTTCGTCATATTGCTATATCGGTGTTACACGGGCGAAGAGGCATCGCATGTAGCTCTGGTCGTGAGCATCTCTATCATGGATCCATTCAGTTTCGGTGTCATCCATAATTCGTATCGGCCCATTCGAGGGGCAGGAGAGGGAGAGTTGATCCAGAGGTCGTAGAATAGAGATGGTGGGCAAGGTCGTGGTCGAATGGTGAGGGGAGGTCATGAAGTACTGGTAGGCATTACTGCTTCCATACCCCCATACTTACCCATCTGATCTTCCATACTTCCCCATACTTACCCATCGCTTTCGATATTTTATACTACCGCAGAGACTTATTGCGCTCTTTTCTGTCTCAGGTGTGTGAGTCAGCTTGATGGTAGTAGATATGACATTATCATCTCACCCTTTATCATCCTTTATTATCTGCAAATCGATGAGACCATGGTTGACAACAATATCGAGTTGGGTGCACTTCGGCTAGGTGACCTCGTCTTCGCGTATCCGTGCCGTCATCGGCTCACTTGGCTCCATCGGCTCCTGTTCAATCATTTCATAGTTGTCATTTCTCCGTTTGAGATTACCTGCGGACCTTATGATACATTAGCTATGTATTATGGCGTCGTCCTGAAGAGAAATATAGAACTTATCTTATGGGACTCATTGATATATGTTTGATATTTTGAATATATTTATATTTGTATACAATTTTATATATATATATATATATATATATATATATATATATATATATATATATATATATATATATATATATATATATATATATATGATTTCATTTATGCATGAAATCAAAGTTTCTTGTTTACTGAATTGGTTATAATTTGAATGCATGTAGGTGATGATTTATATATATTCTTGTTCTCGGTGCAAATTTGCAGGTCATTAGGTCATAATCGAGCTTCATGCAAAAATCCATTGAACATGTTTATTTGAAATTTAAGGTTACCTTGAATGTGCTTCTTGTGAAAATTTAAAAATATTTACAAATATTTTTGAATTAATAAATAACTTTTTTGCTAATTTGTATTGATATATAAAATTATTTTTAACATCAAATGGTAAATATATATTATTTAAATATTAATTTATCAAATCTGTGTTCGAATCCATTAGTTGATGTAATTTTATGAAATAAATGCGTATTTTACGTTTCATTAATTTTTAATAAGTTTTGATGTAAAAAATAATATCTTAATTTTATGTAAATTTATAAGATCGTATCTGCGGCTGTTTGGGGCAATGAAGAAAAACGGTAATCTTTGTTATTTGGGCGAGCAATTGAAATATAAAATTAGTAGCCGGCTGATTCGAGGCAATGACGATTGAAGTTTTAAAAAGCGATTGAAGGCACCTTTGTTAGGACAAGCGACATTTTAGTTGTCGTAAAGTATGTGGCGTGGCCTCTTTCAGACCCGATAATAATTTGGTTTAAAGGTATTTTTATAATTTTTAAATAAAAATATTTACAGTCCAAAATAATCAAAACCTACCTTTTTAAAGCTTTATCTTATATGCTAAGTTTATGCCAAGAAAACTATACTATGATTAGTTTTCAAACCACACTTTTTCAATAATTTTATTATTATTTTTCGGAAACATCCAAACTAAGAGCTTATCCACTTGCAAGTGTTCGTGTGGGCCATAAAACCAGAAGAGACTAATATAAAGAGAAGAATAATATGTATTGTGCTGATCATTGTACTTATGGGACATAAAGTCTGAAACACATGATTGAAATGTGTGTTTGTGGATGCCATTTGAAGTGAATTTTTGGCTACTGATGATAGAGTTGAGTCGAAAAACATAGAAGGTGGATGGTAGTTTTGGTGAAGGACAAAGGCATATGATTTCTGTCCATCATGATGGGAGTCCAAATGTGGAAGCATTGACTTGTGGGCTTTTTCGCTAAGAGAATTTCCGGTACTTTTAATTATTTTAATACCAAGATTTTTTATTTTTTTTAGAAAAAGGCACATGCATGTTTTATGCTTATTTGCTTTGATGGCGGCGCTTAGTTAGTTCGATCTTGGGTTTATTCTCACGATGATTATTGTTAGTCATATGAGGTGATAGGTCTGGCCCGTCAACCATGATCAAGATCGAACGATAAATGAGAATATCTGGCTGAGTATCTTTCCGCGGTGTGTTGGAGCGATGTGAGATCATTGATTTAAGCACCATAAAGAAATCGGAATTAAGTGAATAATATACTTCTGGGTGTATTTCGCGTGTATTATTATTAACTGGGCCCGTCTTTGAAGCGTCAGGTGGCCAATTTTGATGATCGTATCCCGTCTGCGTGCTAATATAATCGAAATAAGCGATATCAGATTGGCGACCAATGTACGATGGGTAGAAAACCCAAGCAATCATTATCTTATGTGAAGCCGTTAATGCGTTCGGTATCGTTGTTGATACGAATTGACATTTGAGCGTCGGATAACCTATTTTAATTTGCATTTAAGTAATTAAATATAAGATTCTTACATCGGCTCTCGATAAATTATGTTGAGCACTCAAGCAAGATGAAAAGCTGTTCGAAAAATTGCACGATAGATAAGAAAATATACCAAAATTTAAAATCTGTTTCCGTGCTTATGTGAAATGATATGAGATAATGTCAGTGGTAGAAGTTTATCCCACCAGCTTCCAAAATTTATTGAATTAATGAGGGTATGTCAGTTATTTAACGCCAGTGATTACAAAGAAAAAACTATTAATATGTATATTTTAGATGTTAAGTTCTTGGAAGATAACGATGTTATATTTATCTTTAAGAAATTCAATTCAATATTTCAGTGTTTATTATTAATAATAAAACATTTGGCATGGATGGCAATAAAGTAGATTTCAAATTTATTGATCTTATTTTGGTGTCATCTTGATTATTTATATATATTTTTATTCTCATTAAAAAATTAAAGAAAATTATCATACTCATTATATATATATATATATTGAGTGTAAAATCATATTTTATTTTATGTTAAAAAAAGTTATTTTCTTTTTTTTTATAACTAATTAGTTTGTTATAATATAGTAAATTGTTCATAGTGAGACCCTCCTTACCCAGAAAATCCCCTATTGAGTTAGGCATGTGGATAAATTTAAAAAATAAAAATAAAATAATCCATTAAAATAATTTTTTATTTAAATTACACGTAATGGAATGATAGGGAGAAATTCATGAACGAATTTATATCTAATTCTTAAAAATAAAACATTTTAAACCAATCCAAACTTATTCTTCTTTATCTCAAATAATTACCATTCTGAATGCCTTCCCAACATATTGTTCACAACGAACCATTGCTTTTAGATGACTCACACCAACAAAAAGGCTCATATACTGTGTAATAAACTTTTATTTCATTTTTTTTTAATTTTTAAAAGTTAGAAAATCTGAAAAAGAAAATAAGAAAACAAAAGAAGAAGAGAGGGAAAAGAAAGAATCGCGGCGTTTCGAGCGGAACAATCGGAGCAGAGCCTGTTGCTTCATCTCCCGCCGATCAGAGACCTTGTCAACGGCGTCGGGCGGGGTCTGATCAGAACGCAATCTCCGTCTGTATATCCACTCGATAACAAGGACGAGGGTGGTAGACACCACACAGAGAAGGATAAGCCCCCAGAAATCAGAATGGGTGGGAAGATGAATAATGCGGTTAGGTCTGGAATTGTGGTGGTAGGGGCCATAGCGTTCGGATGGTTGACTCTTCAGGTCGGTTTCAAGCCCTTTCTCGAAAAAGCACAACTCCAGTTCCCCGAATCTCAGCCCCCTCCTCCTGACCTTCAAGATGTTCACTCATTTCCCGACTCTCCCTCCAAAGAAGAGTTCGATTCCATCGAAGTAAAGTCCACATCTTGATCTCTTTTTGTATTACAATCTGCTTTATCTCTGTCATTGCTCTTTTGTTTCTGCAAAAGGCTCTTGGGAGTCAATTTAATGATCGGATCAATTTGTACCAACATTGGGAATTTGGGATTTTCCTATTTCATCAGTTTTGTCTCGAGGATTTTACTATTTCCAGTAAAAGATTTGCCCTCAAAATAGAAAATGGGAGGGGTTCGGAAAATTGCTTGACATATAGGGTTTCTTCTAGGTATCGGATTGTGATATTGGCATATTGCTAAACTATTATTTGTTCATTTTGTGCTGTTTGTCATCCATGATAAGAAATATTCTATACTCAATTAGCTTGTTAAATATGGGGAATTCTTGGTTGCTTTGAGAAGATGTGATGTGGAAACCCACATTGGTATTAATTCTTAGGAGTTAGGATAGCTTGGTGGCAATGGTAGGGTTTATATTGGCCTAATCAGCTATCTTGAATCCTGAGTCATATTTTATCCCATGATCACTGGTTTCAGTCCCCTCATCATGGTGTTAGAGAATTACCTGATCATTAACTTCAAAGTTTCGGTAGGATTAATTGACTAGTTTCATTTCCCTCGAGTTGGTTAGTTTTATTTCTCTTGGGCCATTAGAGGATTATCTGATCATTACCTTCAAAGCTTATTGGGATTAGTTGACTAGTTTTAGTCCCTTTGATCATTAACTTCAGAGCTTATTGGGATTAGTTGACTAGTTTTAGTCCCTTTGAGTCATTAGAGGTTTACCCCACCCTTAGTGGGATTAGTTGACCATTAATATCAAATTCAAGGCCTGGTGAGATTAGCAATTTATGAATAATAATAATAATAATAATTTGGTATGACACACCAAAGAGCAAGGTCATAAGCTTCAAACTCTTCAAAACTGGCTTTATACGATACTCTTATTTTCGTTGTTTTTTTACAAAGACCTTGTTTGGTAATTAGCGGATAATCGATAGTCGTTAATTGATAGTTTAACTGTTTGCTGTTAGTTTATTCGAGCAACTGACTTTATTAACTGTTTGTATAAATGTATTTGGTAAATTTAGTTGATAGCTGATAGTATTGAGTATTTTTTGTGTTAACAATTTAGATTTATATTTGAAATAAGGTATATTATTATTGAAGAATTAAAACATCATTTACAAAAAAAAAAGATTAGTCATTTTAAAATTTTAAAATATAAAAATTCCTTGAATTGCTAATTTGTAAAAATATGAACCTTGTACAAATAAAAAAAATATTATTAGTAGTTTATCAATAGATGTAAATAAATTTTTTTATATAAATTAATGATAAATATGTCAATTTTTTTATAATAATAAGATATTAATTATTGAAGATGAAACAAGTTGCTAGTAAGTTCTTTTAGGGTCTTGTGATAACGATAAGGCAAGGGAAATAATTATTGACAACTTTAAGACAAATTGATCTTTTCAACTCCACATATATAACCCTTTTAATAGTATTTTTAAAACTAATGGATCGAGCCAAATCCACTCTTTGAATGCTTTTTTCACTAAACAGTAATATTAGAGGCTTTGATAGGTGAATCCTCTAATTTTGATATAAAACATTCTCCACCAAATGGGGCCAAAGTCCACCGTTTTGTTACTTCTCTCTTGATGATGATCTTTAGTGGGTACCTCTTGGATTAATATTCTGAAGTTCGACCGACTCATACGGACAAATTACTGAAGAACTTTACAAGTTGAGAGCTCTAAGCAGTAAGCAGTAAGCAGTAGGCAGTAAGAGTTTGTCAGTAGCAAAAGAACCCTAATTGCAAAACTTACTATGAAGCTCTTGATTTGCAGATCTAATAAAAATAGGATATATGAGTCTATCATTGTCAATACATTAAGCATACGATGTTGATTTATTTTCATGTTTGGTATTATTAAATAGCACATCTGGAAAACGGTACGAGAAAAAAGCAGATTTGCATTTGCAATTTCCGTACATATGCAAAAGTTGACTGATTGTTTCTTCTTTCCCTTTTGTTTCATTTTACAGCTCATTTTGGGGAAGCGTTTTACAGGACATACTCACAATGAAGTCAATGATAAATGCCTCTTACCAACCCCTCATCAAGCCCAGTCGGTTTCTGAAAAGACTATTTTTCTACAACTACCAGTGCTCTATATTATCTTTACTAGCTTCGTTCAAAAATAACTAGTTTTGTACTTGGTGAATTTTAAATATTAAAAATCATAATTAATAACTATGATTTTAAGCTTAAAATTATAATCATAATTGATAAAAATAGTTTTGATTTTTTTTTTAAATTATTGAAATGATAGTTACCAATCACGAACCATTTAATAACTTTAACACGGGTTATTGCATCCATGAGTTCCATCTCAATTTTACATAGAGACATTTCAGATTTAAAAAAAATAAAAAACAAGAGGAAGTCTCCATCATGGGCACTCATTGAAGACTGTTTTTCCATAGTTTTGTGTTTATTTTTATTTATATATATTTTTTGTTTTGAACAATCAATAATATATTTAAACAAACATATTATAAATTTTAAACTTTAATTGAACTTATATACTCGTCGTATTATACATATTAATTATTATAGTATACAAAATATTGAAATTATGAGGATAGTTTAATTGGTCCTAGATCTTAAAGTTTATTCAATGGTAATTATTTCGAGTTCTCTCAAGGTCATTAAAGGTTTACCTCTTAACTTAAAGTCTTCATGGAATTAATCTAGGTGTTAATCAAGGTGCTTTATCATGGAATTAATCAAGGTGTGTATAAATTGGTCCAAACACTCATAATTACAAAAATATGTATCTAACAATTGAATTTTATATATTATTATTTTAACCACTCATATGGATTTTAACATTGCTTTTAAAAAAACATTAAACCTAGTTTTATTTCAAAATATAGATTTTATTTATAAAAAAAAAAAAACATTGCTTTTGAACCTAGTTTAAAAAAAGCGTTATTTTTTTTTTCTTTTTTTGGTTAAACTATAAAAGATCCTGAAAGGACTTATCACGCCTGGTATTTTAAGCAATCATTTTATTAATTTTTCGTGAGTAAAATTATGGTTCTTATTTTAATCTTAAAATTGTAATCCTAAACAGTAAAGATACACTAATTTAGATATTATTTTAAAATATATATTAGTTTGTGAAAAACATTTTTTAAAGTATTATTTTTGGACCAAACTCAGATTATAGTTATACCCACCCTTTTTCGTAGTTAGCTCAGGTGAAGCGCGGGAAGATCACATGTCCAATTATCCATATATATATATATATATATATATATATATATGGGTTTGGTTTTGCCTTCCTTCATAGAGTTTACTAGGAAGGAGCATTGGGGGAATTTTTGGGGGCATCCGCAAAAATATTAATTAGGCGAAAGCGGATACGCTATGGTGTCTGCAACTGCTTCCCCATCTCATTCTTGATTCTTGATTCTTGATTCTTGATTCTATCTAGGGACGCAACCGGAACGTGCCCCTATATTCCGCATATCAATCTTATCATTATCATATCAATTTTTTTTTAATTCTTACACACCCCCCTTAGATTTGTATTCAGAATTTGAGGTGGATACATCTCTCACTCTCATTCCTCGTTGTAATTATCATTATTAAGTGCTCATCTTATGCTTTGGAATCACATCTTAATCATGCTTCAATCAATTTCGGACAAAGGAAACTATACAATAATTAAGTATTTACTTTGGGAGCATGTATTACCTAAATAGAGTCACAGCATAATAATAACAAGTGAAATCTTTATGTAAAACATTAGTAATTAAAAAGAAAAAAAACATTAATAAGGGTTGAAAAACCTTTTTTTAAACTTTTTTTTTTTTTAAATTTGAGAGCCCCCAAGACAGACACTAGCTCCTTACTGACTTCAATCCTATTTACTTTTATCTATTTCATTTTTCTTATATATATAATACTCCAAAGGCCATGTTCTTTATCATTTTTCTTGTTTTAATGTTTCTATTTGCTCTGAACATTTATTTCCTTGATGTTCTCATAAACATTGATTCTTTTTTTTTGTTTTATGATATAAAAAGATGACAAAGTAATTAACTCCATTGTTGTTTTGTAGTTAAATAGAAAAAGTCATTAATCAATTCAATTAAAAATAATTTATTTTGATATTAACTAATGTAATTAAATGGAACGTGTTAATAATAAGTCTAGTTTAATTAAATTAGTTGACATTAATATATTAACTTTCAAAGCAGAAAGAAAATTTAGAGAATTTTTTAAAATTTTTTTGTTTGATTATATTTTAAAATAGGTTAAATTTATGAGAGAGGTTTAATTTTTTTTTTTCAATATCTTTTATTTTTACTATTATTCATAACATCTAAAATTGTTAAAATAAATTTCTTTCGTCTTTTGGTATTCTAATTTTTTTTTTTTTTTAATTTTAGCTCCATGAGATATACTTCCATTAAATGAAAAGAAGCTGCGGGAAGGGCAAAATGGGAAGTGGGGACAATAATTATTCAACATTCTGAGTGCTTTTTAATGGTCGGGTTATAAATTTCATGGGTCCACAATTACGCCACGCCCTCCACCCGGAGCGAGCGTGTGTTCCACCTCCAATCAGAAAATGGCACGTTTTCCAGATGCCATAAATGATAAATCCCATCCACAAGATTCTTAAATAAATCATTTTAAAAGGGGAAAAACAAAACCAAAGCCAAACTACCTCTTTATAAACTGAAAATATCATATTTTGAATAAAAATACCTATAAAAGATAAATCATCCACATAATAACTAAATCCTTCAAGCATTTCATCTTTGTTCTAAAATTATAAATAATATTTTTTACTAAAAAAATGTCTTTTTGCATTTTTTTTTTTTTGGATATTGAAGGAAAGAATAGATTTGCAAAAATCACAAACGGTTATCCCAAAATCCTATCCGCTACTGTTATCCAAATTCCAATCCAACCTTCTTTTCTCGGTGAGCCAGGATCCGAATTCGGCTCCGACTCAGACCCAATCAAAATTAGCGGATTATAGGTTTGAAATTGAACTAGAATCCTAGTTATAGTCTCTGCCAGTGAGTTGAATTATAATTTATACCGTCATTATTCTCTTCACCAAACAGCGCCTTACCTTCTCTCTCTAAAATGCTTCCCCCCTTTATCTCTCCATAAAGCGACGTGGAAAGAAAAAAAAAAATTTATAAAGAAAAAATTAAATAGTAACTCCGCCATGAATGCTTCTTTGCTTCCTCCATACCCATCTTTTTTTTCTTTTTTTTTTTCCTGATTCAATTTATTCATTCCCACTCGTCAAGTAAAGAAGCAGAAAATCACATGATAGGCCTCTACTGGGTGTGATATGAATGTTATTTTTCTTGCGGAGCACACCTGTTCCCTTGCTTTCCCCATTTTCTATCACACTGGCTTCTTTTCTCTTTCTATTTTCTATTTAGCCAAACGGGGACTGAAACTCGGCAACCTGTTTCTGAGGCAAAAATGTTGAAGACCCCGTCTCAGCAGGATAATGAAATCCTGCCCTTTTTTGAAGGTCTCAAGAAGTTTAAGCGGTTTAGGCTGTTGGAGCCTTCGGTGGGTGTCCTTGGATTCTTCTTTGTTACAGTTTGTGTGATCTGCTGCTTCTTTTACTTGGATTATAGGGCTGCCGCTAAAGGGTTTCTGTTTTCTACCCAATCGGAGAGGTTTATGTGGTTTCGTTTTGGTGGGCCGGGTGAGGATCGGAGGGTTGAGTTTTTGACAGAGCAGGGTGATGGGTGTGATGTGTTTGATGGAGGATGGGAGTGGGACGAATCATATCCGCTTTACCAATCCAAAAATTGTAGCTTTATGGATGGTGGATTTCGGTGCTCTGAAAATGGGCGGCCTGATATTTTCTATACTAAATGGCGCTGGCAACCCAAGGACTGCAACTTGCCCAGGTTCTTTCCCATCTTTCTGATTTTAATTTTCTTTTCCTGTTTGATTGCTGAGAAAATGTAGAAGAACCCTCTCAACGAAACTGGACGAACAATACACTCGCTTAATATAAAAAGAAAAATCGTGAACAAAAAGAATCGGAAAACTATAACCCTTAATTTTTTTTTTCTCTTTTATTTTCCTTCATTTTCTTAGTACCCAAACAGTTTATATTTTTTATACTTGGGAATATGTGATTGGCTTGGTTTCAATATGCCGTTATTGCGTGTATCTCAGGTTACATTACGCTATGGTCGATGAAAATGAATTTGTCCTCAATCAAAATTCCAAACTCTCTAGCTTTTTGTCTTTTCTTTTTCTGCCCGGAGCCCTTGTATTCTCCTCCATAAGTTTGGACCATTGTCCTCCATTCATCAGCATGCCCGTGATCCATATGCTCTCGCCTAATGAAGACAAACTGAATCAGTTTTACTCTTATCATTTTGTCTCCCTGTTCTGGTAGAATTTTTTTTTTCATTTTTTCATTTACCTTTTGGTTTCTGTTTGCAAAGAACCGTGTAGAAGAAGATGCTAAAAATTGAATTTCATCATTTAACGCACAGGAAAAAAACCATGTCGCTTAATTGAGAAGATTTTTTTTTCCTCACAATTGATTAAATTTCCGTAAGTATTTTTGATGACTGGTAATAATTTATGGTCACTTGGAAAGCAGATTTAATGCCACAATGATGTTGGAGAGGCTACGGAACAAACGGCTAGCATTTGTAGGTGATTCGATAGGAAGAAACCAGTGGGAGTCTCTCCTATGCATGCTTTCTTCTGTGATCCCAAATAAGAATTCGATCTATGAGGTGAATGGGAGCCCAATTACAAAGCACAAGGGGTTCTTGGTGTTCAAGTTTAAGGATTTTAACTGCACTGTGGAGTACTATCGAGCTCCATTCCTTGTACTACAAAGCCGACCTCCTGCTGGAGCATTGAGAAAGATAAGGACCACCCTGAAATTGGATCAAATGGATTGGAGCTCCATGAAGTGGGGAGATGCAGATGTGCTGGTGTTCAACACGGGCCACTGGTGGAATTATGAGAAGACCGTAAGAGGGTAATTTAATCTTGTAGGACTTCTTTGATTTCTCCCTGCATTTATATTGTCTATTTTTTTACAATTGGAACTTTTAGACTTGGTTGTAGGAATCCTGTGACTGATTCTTGAAAAGCCTAACTAATAACTTGCTTGCATGGAAGGTTAATGTAGTCCTTTGTTACTTTTCCGTGTGTGAAGAGTACAGATACAGAGTGGAATTGGATTTGGGCACCTTAAACTCTGCCTGTTCATGACTATCTTATCCTGTAAAAGTGCTCAAAAGCATTGCCATGCCTTTCCTAATGGAGACTTCTAGATCTCCAGCAAGTGTTGTTTACCATATAATTGACCCTATTGTGGAATCTAAAAAGTTTGGATTGTGAGGGTCCATGTGGGTAATGTTATAGTGTATGGAATTCATGATTGTAAATTCAACAGCAAGATATAAACTGGAGAAAAATGAGTAGTCTTACTTTTGGAAAAGCTTCTTTGGTTGGTTGATCCGTTGTTTTCCCATAATGTCGGTCCAACGGGTGGTGGCTTGTGATGGTGATTTCATTTGGAACTTATGTCGCTGTTAAATGGCTCTTCTTTTCTGACATGACCCCCTTTATATCTTGTTTAATTTTTCAATGCCTGTTGCTGTTGTGAAAAGCATAGTGATGCTATGATGCTAAATAGCGTTTGGGCCATTATAATGTTGTTTTAATGTAGAAGTGGATTCTTTCAGCTTTCAACCTTGCTTTCTGATTAGACTTTGTAATAAGAAATGACTGCCGCAAACTTGCTTCTAATGGCTTCTGTAGATTTTTCTTTGAAATTCTGATCCTGTGACCGTCCTGACTTGCCTAGAATCTAGATCAAAATGAACAAGATCTTGACATGTAATTGTGAAACTTTGATGTTGCCTTCTGCAAGTTGTGAATATGGGGAAAGTGACATGAAAGGGAAAGCTAGTTGTTGGAAAGAGACTGCAGATTTATCATATTCCTACAGTCTGTTATGCATCTTTGAGTATCGGTATAACATATTATTGACTCTAAACACCAATTTATTTACAGGGGATGTTACTTCCAAGTAGGCAAAGAGGTGAAGATGGACATGAAAGTGGAGGATGCATATCACAGGTCCATAGAGACAGTGGTGGATTACATACACACTAAGATAAATCCTAACAAGACCCAGATCTTTTTTCGAACATATGCTCCTGTACATTTCAGGTTCGTCTACCAACCGATCTTTCAATTCAATGTTCTTGCATTACGCCTTCTAAAACCTGGCTGGCAGAAGCTTTTGATCTCTTTGAACCCAACTAATAGAAGATGGATTTGTTTTGCTTTCAGAGGTGGGAGTTGGAAAACTGGTGGAACCTGTCACATGGAGACACTCCCAGAGCTCGGCTCCTCACTGGTGCCACCCGATAATTGGTCACAATTCAAGACAGTCATGGATGTTTTATCAGCTCGTACAAACAGATCAGAGGTGTTGAAGTTAGACCTATTGAACGTAACGGAAATGTCTTCACGGAGGAAAGACGGGCATTCATCTAGGTACTATCTACCAGATCTTGCACCTCTCCACCGGCAAGACTGCAGCCACTGGTGTCTTCCTGGTGTCCCTGATGCATGGAATGAACTACTCTATGCACTCTTCCTCAAGCATGCTGATGCTCGGCCATCAAATTCGTCGTCCCGAACAGAGTCTTGATTGGTGAAGAAACACATTTTTTAACCTCTTCTATTTATATGCTGGCATCGAAAGGATACAACTGCTTCAGAACAGCGCAAGTTTTTCTGCAAACAAGAAAGAAATGATCTCAAAGAAAAGGATTCTGCCAGAGAGTTGTTTGGTGGCAATCAGAATTTCATCTAGATGTCAGCACTGTTAATAGCCAAGGAAGCCAGATTTAGGAGTCAATTAGGAGGTCAGAAATTCACTGAATAAAAACTTGCAGAGAGGAAAGAAAAATACACAGATCGATAGTGTATTGTGATTATGATTATGATCATTATTATTATTTTTTATAACTCTGGATGATGTTCTGATCGTACGGAGCCGTCTGAAGTTAACGATCGGGTGGTTTGTGATTATGATTATTATCAATGGGAAATAATCATTTGGTGGCCATTAGAGGGTGAAGGGGTGTTGGATGCAAGACCACGGACTTCACCTTTCTACCGTATGACATCTTGGGTTATTTTAGATGGCTTGTGTTCTCAGGAAAACTTATGTAATTAGCCAAAAAAAAAAAAAAAAAAAACTTTGTTTGTAAATCGCAAATTTCCTCTATTGATGGCTGTAGAGCAACTCTAACTTCCATCCCAAAAATCATTTTCATCTCTAAATTTAGAAACGTGAATCGTAAAATACTATTTACCCCTCTTTTTTTTTATAATAACAAAAAAAAAATGAGAAAGTAAATTTCAAATACTATTTCCCAAAATTTTATAATATTTGGAGTACTGCGATTTAAGATAATTTAGAAAGTGTTGTTCAGGTTTGAAGTAAAAAAAAAAAAAAAAAAGGTCTCATCATCTTCAAATATAAAAGATATATCAATTTATAAATAAAAATCAAGATTTGTAATTGGAGAGGTTCTTACCTTTAATAGATTTTGAATTGAAAAACTTTAATGCACTGATTTTAAATAAAGTTTGTTGCTTTTCCTCTCCACATACGACATTATGATTGTTTAATTGAACAAATAAATCTTTTATTAAAAAAAAACTTATATTAGTCTAACTGAGTGTGTTTTTCCATTTTTATTTTTATTTACTAGTGAAATAGATTCTAATTTAGGCAGATGAAATCAAGTAATTCTAGATTAGGCAATAATTCTTTGTGACTGATTTGAAATATACAAAATGATTAATCAAAATTAACCCGATTGTTTAGACAAGCATTGAACCGGATATGGTGGTAGAAATTTTATTATTGTTATTATTTTGTAATATCATGAGGCGTCGTGAGGTGTCCGGATTGTGCGCATATAGAAGGTGCCTTAAAGCTTTATTATAAAATATAGTTATATTTTTAAAACTCAAACTCAACATCATTATTTAAGTTAAAAGATATCCAATCATTAAACCTATATGTTCATTGGTAGAAATTTTATTTATTTACATGTTCAAAAGTTAAAAAAACATTTTTAAAATTCCATTTTTTATTTTAAATTATTATTATTCATTAAAATAATTATATCTTTGCCAAGTTGTTAGTATTCATATTTTGTATATATTAAAATTGCATCATTTTCTAACTAAAAAATCTGTTTTATTTATTATTTAATATTTTTGGTGTATTGACTCGGTTCGGAGAAATGATTTCTGGCTGTCAAGTGTCGAGTATAAGGCTGTTGGCCGTCGATGGTATGGTTGGGCGGCTTTGTATTGTTTTAAGGCCGACTGATCATGAGTCTTCAACATTAGGCGTGCTTGGTGGACCCAAGATAAGAGCGGGATTGTGAGCTAATATGGGTGGGCTGATGAGGCAGAATTAGACGAACGATCGCCGATAATTAAAACCATATTTATTTTAAATTTTAACATTTTTCCTTTTACTTAAAATTTAGTGCATCAACCAAATTGTATATATATTTAACTTATATAATAAACTTTTAATAAAATATATATTATAAATAAAAATGAAGCTCATAGCCCAACATTTTTAAAAATGGGCTTGGACGAAGCTTGATCCGCTCTGACTTGAAACAGGTTTCGAGCTTTTTGGAGACCCGTATCGGACGGTATTTATACGGCATACCCATTTAATATCCTCATCCAAATATTAAAATTTAATTATTCACATTGAACCGGAATTGTTTAGGTGTCAACAGGTGATTGGTCCGAAGCTCGGAACTCTATATAAGTAAAAAGTGCATAGGCATAACGCATTCAGTGAGTGAACGAGGGAGGAGGGGACTAAGGAGGGTGTGCGCAAGTTAGACACTTAACACTCCAAGCGTAAAAGTCAAGCTACCATCGGTTCTGGGGTTGCTGTCAGCAGATTTTTGAGAAAGAGAGGACTAAGGAGAGGGGGGGAAAGCGGCAGAATTTTTGCAATGGCGGACTTCGCGGCGCAAGTTAGCAGATCACGGGACCTCGACAAGCTCCTTCTCCGCCCCGGCCATCTCGTCGGCCCCACCTTCGAGCCTGGCCCGGAGGTCTTTCTCTCAAAATAGTCATGTTTGTTTACCACATTTAATTTAATTTAATTTTTTGATGTTTTTAATTGTTGATTTTTTCCGTGTTGCAGTTGAGAGATGACCTTCAGAAATATGCGAAAGTGTTGGTGGTAGGGGCTGGTGGATTGGGCTGTGAACTGTTAAAGGACTTAGCGTTGTCGGGTTTCAAGAACCTCGAAGTCATAGATATGGACCGTATCGAGGTTTCTAATCTTAATCGGCAGTTCCTCTTCAGGTTTTTCTTCTTCTTGTTCTTTTTGAATTTTCTTAATGATTTCTGGTTATTTGGTTTTAATTTCATTCCGAATTAATTGCTGGTTTGCTTCTAATTCGCGGATCATTTTCTGGTTCTTGATTCCTTCTGGTTATTTTCGAATTATGGAAATGATTTTATTCTTAGGTAGACTGATGTTTACTTGACACAAATCACAACGCTAATGGCTTGGCGGTGAGTCTGGTGACTAGGGGTAGTATTTGGGTTAGGGTTGGGCACCGAAATGAACGGTTTTGTTGTGCATTGGCTTCCAACTCCATTTAGTTGTTCATAACTTAGCCCCAGTTTTGACTAGACACTGTTCTTTTTTTTTTTTTGACAGAGACTAGACACTATTCTATTCATGTGAAATCGAACATTCAAAACTATAAATTAGTCTATCCTAGTGTAACATCTGATAATGTTGCGCAGGGGAGTATTTGACAAGGAACGGGTATATGAATTACCAAAGAACGTCGAAGGAGTAGAAAGGAGATCGAGGATTATTGGTTTTACATTCTGTATTGCTGGAAGAAAGTAGAATAATCATAGAACTAAGGGATGCATAGAGCCTAGAGAGAATTCCGGGTTATTATACAAAAACATGGCAGTTTAACCTTTCCTGTGGGTTGAGGACTCATCAATTTATTCGTTGGATATATTTTCATTGCTTGTTACATGGAATTTCAGTTTGATTTAGGTTTCCCTGTTAGATATCTCAGATTCTTGATTGATGCAAGATCCATTTTATAGTCTCTATTTTGTGGTTATATTGTTTTTGAGGTTAATTGTACTTGCACCCCGTGAGGTTTAATGTAAATACACATAATCTCCATTGATTTTAAATTTTGTTTGTTAGCATCCCCTATAGATGTATTCCACTTGTAATTTTTTAAAAGAGATTTTTTTTGTAGGTGTTTTTGTAAATCCTCTGTAAAATAATTTTATTATCTAAAAAGTAAATTTTGTCAATGAACTACATCTATAGTGGTGGTAGTTGATGAAATTTGAAACTATATTTACTCTAACCTCTGGAGTGCGAATGGAATTAGTTTTTTGGTAGGCCTTTCCTCTTTTGTACAGTCCTTTGGGCTCCCCTTGTATACTCCTTGTATATGTCGGGGTTGTTCCTCAGGCTTCTTTTTTTATTCAACGAATTGCTGCTCTTTTGCCTATATATAAAAAAAAAACTAATGACATGATCGCATTTCAACACACTTATTAAGCTTGGGGATATGATATCAGTTTTAATTTGGGTTTAGATTTTGACCCAAACCTAACCACATATTCCAGACAAACATTGCTCATGCTTCAGCTACATACTGCAGAAAATTGAGGGGCTGACCTTATTTCCTTTTATTCCAATGCTTGAAAATATTAAACACCGAGCAGTCAGTGACTCCTATCAATGGATTTGTAAGCCATTTGCCTGATCTGATGGGTCATCTTTAATGCCTTGAAGTTGTTTCAATTGTTCTATATATCATTTCATAAACTGGTCCCTTAGCAAGATGTTCCAATTGTAGGCTTCAAGATGTTGGAAAGCCAAAAGCTGAGGTGGCAGCAAAGCGTGTTATGGAAAGAGTTAGTGGTGTAAATATTGTGCCGCATTTTTGCCGGATCGAGGACAAAGACTTGGAATTTTATAATGATTTCAGTATTATTGCCCTTGGTCTTGATTCCATTGAGGCTCGGAGTTACATAAATGCTGTGGCTTGTAGTTTTCTAGGTGCGTATCAACTGCCTATCTTCTGAAATTACGTAGTACTGTTAGTTCAGTTAAGGATGCATGATATCTATCATGATATTTCTTGATGTGGAATTAACCATAATGCTGGGACTGTTATTTCAGTTAGACCTGAATGTTATCCATCATGATGTCTTGACATAGAATAACTGGATCATTTCCTTTTGTTTTGTTCATCATAAAAATCAGCTGTTTTGAATTAAAACTGCTGCTTTCAGCCTATTCTAGCACATGTTGCTTCATATCTTCATTATTTTTTCCCTGTGTCCTGTTCTTGTTATGGTTCTTTAGTTTTATGTTTAAGTTAAAGTTAAACTAACCATGTCAAATATTTCTTATCAGTGAGAGGATTACACTTACTTTTTGCTCATTTGGAGGTTGATTGATTATGTTGCAAATTGCAATTTCCCAAAAGTTATGATTATAAGGCCACATAAATTCCTGATGACTGGATCCTATAAAAAGAAACTCCTCATGACTGGCAATTTATTCATCAAGGATCTAGATCAGAGAAAACGGTGTTAGGTATTCTGCTAGAGAAATTAATGAACCAACAATTTTAAGGAATCCGGGTTGAGAAAAAGAAAACTGTTGATATTGATTTTCTTAGAGAAAATACATCAAGTGGGAGGAAATTAGAGAGTCCTCCTGCTCTCCTCGGATCTCCCCAGAAAATGAAAGCAAAAAATGTATATCTCCCCCGCTCACGCACCCCCTCCTTATAAAAACACTAATGCAGGAAGAATAAAAACACTCTTCACTCAGAAGCCAGCAAGAAGGAATCATAACAACCTAGACAGCCAAAAGACATGTATACCCCCTTCCCTCAAAACGGTCTTGTGAACTAATGCCCTCATGTTCTACTCCTTTATTTTCTTTCTACACCTGGAGTAAGTGATTTGGATAAGGGGCTTAACAAACAGTTGAAGGAATACGTGTTTTTCAAGGGTGGCATTGGGCTTAAAAGTTAACTTGCTGTAGAGTGAGATGATTCTGGTAAGGAATGTGACAAAGGTGGAGGTTTTGGCTACTTAGGTATGAAGTGGAACTACTCCTATCCTACCATTCAGGCACGTGGTTGAATGCTTGATTCAAGTCTTAATAAATTTGGCGCTTGGTGGTAAAACATTGAGAGTGATGCATTGCTTCATGAAAAACATATTAGTGTAAGATGATGATGTACTTACAATCCTTAAAATTAATCTACCTAATGTGATATGGAAATATAATTACTTATCTTTTAAATTTATTTGCAATCAAATTGTGACAAAAGAACCAAATTTATTGTTGGGTTTATCAAAATTGACCTTAACAGTTTTTATGTAATGTGTCCTGGCGATCTGTTTAAGGAAAGGAGAAAGATGAGGTCTCATGATCATGTAGCGCCCCAATCCTAAGGTGTCAGTTGACTAATCAACTGCGAAATTCTATCCATCTCGTATCACGAGGCATACTGATAAAATAGCCACATGGGGCCCATACATCCGTACTCATATAACAAAAATCTCGACTATATTCTCATAGTTTTCATGTTTGTTCTACAAAAAAGATTTATACATATTTACAAATATTTTCTTAAAGCCACATTTCGGCTTTCTTCTCAAAAACTACACTCTCTTTGATGTAGTCTCCTGGATAGTCCACATTGTGCACGAAGGGTCCTGACGGGGTGAGCCAAAGCCCGATTAGAAAATTCTCCTACAAGGTTACTCATATAAAATGCATAATGTAATGGCATATATAAACAAACGTCGCATTCCATCTGATTATTTTACATGTAAATGCCATATCATGCATGAGATGCAACCTCATGCTCACCACGAGTCCCAGGCTCTCGCTGGAATGCCAAATGTGTGAAATGAAACTAGTCACCTTTCTGACTAAACCATTGGAAAGCCCTCGATTTATTTATCAAAAGCGATTTTGATTCTTTTCCTTTATTTTGTGGGCCACGGTTTCGGGTTTTACAAGTAGGACCTTGCGCCTTTTCAACATTTTCACGAACTTACATCGTAGGAGTTCATGTCTAGTGAATAATATGTGGGACTTCTACTGAGGGGATCTACCCCGACTTGCTCCGCCACGAAAACATGTAATTTATCATTTGATCATTTACACACTCGTGAATCTACCTTGGACTTTGTCCATTTTTTCCCGAGTTCACGACCTATTCTAACAACGATGAATAAACCTTACCTGCACATATTTGTGCGATGTGGCCAGTGCATATGAAATGCATGATGTGTCTTTCCTCATATTACATCATGGATAGGCACTACATGAAACATTTACATACCATGGATAATTATAATTTATACATATAATTTACCACCATGTCAACCATATTAATACATTAAATAGCATGCATCAATATCCTCATTTCTACCTTGCATGTCATTGAGCAAGCAATAACACCTGATTAGGTCTAAACTTGAGACCGCTCGGCGAGTGCTCATTTGCCGCGATCATGAACCAATCCGGTTCCAAGCATTGTTATCACAACAACAAACCACACACCTGAGAAACTTTCGGTTTTAAGTTCAAACCATGCTCATAGTACGTAGTATGGCTGTCGTAGAAATCGGCAGGTAATCCGAGGCTCGGAACTAATTTCCATGGCCTCTGCGTAGCTAGCAGCGGCCTGCGAATTTATAAAGCCTTTAGGCTAAGTAAACCAAGTAGGAAAATATCCTACCTCTTGGAGATTGGAAGAACTCACGCAAGTCCTGTGTTTATCTCACCGTGTGGGCAGCTTCCGCTTCTTGTGCCGAAGGAGAATCGACGGTCGGATCGCTTACAAATCTAGAGAGAAGGCGTTCTCATCCCAAAAATGGGAGGAACAAAACCTCACGCATCTCTTTCTTCCTTCTCCCTACGTTTTCCCTTCACTTTTGCTTTATTCTTTACTTTTGCTTTCTTCTTCTCGCACTAACCTCATTTTTCCTTTCATTTCTATCATTTCTCTCATTTCTCTTCTCCTTTTCTCCTCCTTTTGGAAGAAGCCATCATCCAGTCAAAGGAGGCAATTTCCTCCTGCCTCAAACTGATTTGGTGGCTATCAATTTCATTCTTTTTCTTTACATTTCTTATGCCCTTTATGACATCATGTTCATGGCATCATATGAGCCATGAAATCCTTCTCCCACATGGCTTAATTGTGAAGTACTCATACACATGCCAAGTGTCACCTTACATGGTGCCCGAGTGGCGTCATAACTAGCAGTGTGTCATCGAATAGCCGCCTCGAAAAACGTGAAATCCGACCACCACACCTCGAGGTGCAGAGACCGTGGTAGTAATTCGTGAGGCGATTTCCAGCGGGAAAATTAGTTCGTCATCGCAGAGATCTAGAAAAATTCAGTTTTGGCGAAATTTCTATTTTATCCTTCCTTAGGAAATCTGGATTTTCCGGGGTCTCACAGATCAAGTGGCCAACAGTTTGTCTTCCGAGAAGGAGGTTTAGTGATGTAATATCTTCTTTTCTCTTAATGAAGCTTTATTGGCAAATGACATTTGTAGTGATTATTATTTTTGAATTAGTTTAAGAATGAAGCAACATTCAATTGATCTGAGTTAGAATATGTCATACGGAAGAATCCATCCCCAGTGAAATTTTTTGGGGAAAAAAAAAAAAATCGGGGACATACAGCCCCATTGGGCATGCATTGGCGCTACCCTTGGTCACATGGATGGTAAGATGTCATGGAATAAGAAGAGAATGGAGTAGTTATGGGAATTGAGAGGGCATAGAGTATTGTGAGACGAATGGGAATTGATGTGAACTAAAGTGAACCATTTGTTTTACAAAAGCAGTTTTTTTAATATCGGTAAAAAGCAATATATTGACCAAAAAAGAACCAGAGGTTCCAAAATCTGTTGGATGTATACAAGGGAATCAAATAGGAAACAAAACGCAGGAAAAAAAAGTTGCAAAAAAAGCCTACTTAACCTATCAAACACCAGACAACTCACTATCCCAGCGAGTTAAAAAATCCAACAAATAATTTGTGTTATCAACACTATACAAGTTTGCCCAGGACCATAAATTGCTCAAGAAGGTAGCTTTTGTCCTTTGAGCAGAGGTGACACAATTCTCAAACGCCTTCCTATTCCTTTCCCACCATAAAGTCCAGACTAAGCAAAGAGGGTTGTCAACCAATTTTTTTTGCATTTTACAAAAGCACAAATCTCCTTCAAAGGATGCATCTTTGAGATTTATCATAATATATATGTTTTTATTTTTGTCTAATACTATTTGGGTCTTTTGGTGACAATTAATTGAACGAATAACTACTAACCAATAATATGGTGTCACATATAAAGTAGTAAGATGGTGCCATGCATACACCTTATTAGGCCTTTGGAGAAAATGAAGTGACAATGAAACATGTCTTGCGCGTTGGTCCTTGATATCACTTAATTCAATAGGCTAGCCTCGACAAGCCATGTCTTTAGAACTCCTATATACTTGATGGTGAGCACATTATTGAGGTACAACAAACCCAATTAGGCTCCTTGAGCCTTACTTCTAGCACTAACATGCGTGGAACATCTAGTTGATAGTTGATACACCTTTAGGCATTCAACAAAAGAGAAGAGAGCAGAATCCTAGCCTTTGAACAATGGATCAGTAAATTGTCTATCGGGCCCTTTTGAGCAAGTGACTTTGGTGCTTTGCTAATGAAAGAGACTCCCTTTAGTAGAAAGTTGTCAATTCGAAGTTTGAGGAGGATATGGGGGGTTGGTGTTCTTGTAATGTGAGAGGTTCTTTTGGGACAAGAATTGGAAAGAGATTAGAAAAGAGTGGGAGTCCTTTTTCACTAGTACTTTGTGCTCAGTAGGGAATGAAAGGAGGGTTCGCTTTTGGAAGGACATCTGGTGTGGGGAGGAGCCTTTGTTTGTAGCTTTCCCCTCTTTGTTTTCTTTGGTAGCCAATAAGGAGGCTCTAGTGGCAGATATTTGGGAGTCCTTTGGAGATGGGGGTAGTCTCCTCGGTTCTCTAGATCTTTCAGTGATTGAGAATTGGAAGAGGTTAAGAATTTTCTTATCCCTAACCGGGAGGGATGTGTTGCTTATGAAAGATGTTAAAGATGGATGATTTTCGGTGAAACATTTTTACTTGTATTTGTCTCTTTCTCGGGATTCTCTATTTCCTCTCTGTTTTGTTTGTAACCCCTTGGTGCCCACCAAGGTTGGTTTCTTTGCTGGGAAGCTTCTTGTTAGGGCAAAGTGTTAACTCTAGATCAATTAAAAAGGATGGGTAGAGCTTTGGCTAATAGGTGCTTCCTTTGTGGTGAAGGGGAAGAAACAATTGACCATTTATTGATCCATTGTTCAAAGGCTAGGATTATGTGGGATTTGCTTTTAGCCATTTTTGGTATTAGTTGGGTGTTTCCTCTCTTTGTGAAGGAGATCCTTTTTTCTTGGGAAGGTTCATTTGTGGGTAAGCGACGCAAGAAGGCATGGATGACAACCCTCTTTTCATTTTTGGACAATTTGGTGGGAAAGAAAAAGACTTGTTTTTGACAATGTGAGTATTTCAATTAATAGGATGAAGTCTACTTTTCTTTGTAATCTTTGGTCTTGGGCAAACATGTATATTGTTGAGAGGCCTAGATTATTGGTTGATTTTTTGACTTGGTTGGAATGTAAATGAGGTCGTTGGTTTTTGTAAAGGGTGGGTAGGTTTTTTTTCCCTTTCTCTTTTCCTTGTTTCCTCCTTGGGGCCCTTTTGTATATCTCTTGTATACTCTGGGATGTTGCAGGATTCTTTTTGTTGGTTTAGTATATTCTTGCTTTTATCCATCAAGAAAAAAAAAGAAGAGAAGAAGAAGAGAAGAGAAGAGAAGAGATACTTTCTAAGCTTTGAGAATGTTATTATTATTATTTTGATAGGTAGCTTTGAGAACATTATTAGGTGAGCTTTCCTCTTATATAATTTGTTGGAAGTATCATCTTGATTGGGTTAGGAAAGGTTAGTGAAACCAATATGCAAAAGTAGGAGAGGGAATCTCATTGACCAACATACCTTTTTTTTTTTTTTTTATAATTGTGGATGTCCGGGCCAGCTTGTGCGCATTGACCAACAAACCATGTTGGGCATCTTTTCTACATAATGAGGTGAATGTCTCCATCTTTGTGATGGTTAAGAGACCATAAAGATGTGGATCAATACTTGTGGGCATCTACCAAATAGAGGTTTCCACCATGGGGGCGAACATGGAATCCAGGTTGCTATAATTATCTAACTAAAAAAAGGGAAATAGCATGCTAATGTTTCAATGGACACGTGGAGATAGGATGATCTATGGTGTCCTTAAATGAACTCTGAATGGTGTGGACTTTAGAGGTCTATCCCCTTATTTTATTTGGTTTTACATGCCATGATGGATATGTGGCATATTTAATAAGTGAATGTGTCATTGCAAAAATAGATATGGACAATTGTCAATGCATTTAAACTCTGTCTAATGCCACTGGACTAGCAAATAAAAAAGAAGGGAATGGATTGGGCCTTTGTCAGAAGATACCCCCTCTATCTAATGCCACAGATCAGCTGAAAAACAGGGGTTTTCAGCTTACAAGCAGATGCCCCCTTTGTTAGAACGATGAGGAGACTCTAGAACACCTCCTCATTCACTATCCAGCAGTCTAGGGCCTTTGAGCAGCCCTCATTTCTTTACCAAGAATGGATTGGGCCTGCCCCCTCCTGGCAAAAGACTTGATGTTGGGATGGACAACCTTTCCAATAAGAAAGAAAGTAAGAAAAGTTTGGAAGGCAGCCCCCCCAGTCTTTTTTGGGCAATTTGGAAGCAAAAGAAACATGGTTGTTTGTGAGAATGGGATTTTTTTGTCCAGCAGATTGAAACAGTCTTTTATTATCTCCCTAGCTGCCTGGGCAGGTTTAATCTATGAGGGAGATTACTCCATTATAAGTCTGCTTTTGTGTATTCTTTAGGTTATTGGGTGGGTGGTAGGTATCCTGTATCTATACCATTTTTTGTTCTTATCTTGTTGAGCCCCCTGTATACCCCTTGTATACCCTAGGGCTTGGCCCTTTTTTGTTAATATATTGATCATCTTATGTATAAAAAAAAAAGTTCTTCATAAGTACCACCCTAGCTACAGTAGAAATTCACAAATGATTATAACCCTGAGGGGTAGCTTAGTTGGCCCAAGCCTTGGGTTTGCTCTCCAATGGTCACTAGTTCGAGTCCCCTTAGGGCTATTAAAGGATTTACCCGACTGTTAACCTCAAAGCTTCATGGGATTAGTTGAGGTGTGTGCAAGTTGACCTGGAAACCCAGGGTTATAAAAAAAATAAAAATTCACAAATGATCATCTCTTGCTAACAATCTTTGTTTTTTTTGTTTGAGAATCGAATAAGAATGTATAAAAGATGCCAATTGAGGAGTGGGGGGTTCATCCAATGGAGTCATCCTTGATCCAGGAATTAACAGAATGGCTGTTTAATTTTTTGTGTATCTTTCCAGATGCACACAAACATGGAGGGACAGTAAGCTAGAATGAACAGAATACCATGGACCACAACTCCCAATCAACTGGGCAATGAATCAAAAGATGGTGCACTGATACCTCATTCCTTTTGCAGAAGCAGACACTATTTACCCCAGCTCCCACCTCTAGACAAGAATTCTCTTCCAATCTGCAGCCCAAATGTTTCTTTGGAAATAGCCTATTATTTGGTTGGTCTCTGTTAAGAGAAAAAATAACTCTTTGATTTCATTGATTAAAGAAGTGAAGGAACATACATATTTATACTTTTAAGTATTAGAGAAAATAAAGGAAACAAAGTTAGAGTCTAATTAGGAGACTAAAGAGAAAAGGAAAGAATGAAAAGATTCCTAAATGAATTAGGAAACTAATCCTTAACACTTCCCCACAAGCTGGAAGCATATAGGTTAAATGGGTTACACATGTATTTAATCCTGATGCACCAAGCTTGTTAGACATATACTTAATCCAATGAGTAGATTTGGGGTCATTGGAAAAGTCGTCGGAATTGACTACACGACGAGTTGATGTGACTAGAGTGAGACACAACCATTAGATGTGTTGTTGGAATTGACTACACAACAAGTTGATGTGACCGGAGTGAGACGGTCACTAGATGGGTGGTCGGAATTGACTACATGGAGAGTTGATGGGACCAAAGAGGGCCTGCTGGAAGAGGGCTGCCGGAATTGAAAACACGACAACTTAACCCATGACTCTGATACCATGTGAAGAGAAAAATAACTCTTTGATTTTCATTGATTAAAGAAGCGAGGGAACATACATATTTATACTCTAAGTGTTAGTGTAAATAAAGGAAACAAAGTTAAAGTTTAATTAGGAGACTGAAGAGAAAATGAAAGAATGAAAAGATTCCTAAATGGATTAGGAAACTAATCATTAACAGTCCCTTCTTAGGTGTTTTTAGTAAAATCATTTTTGCCTGTCAAAATACTTTTCTCTCTTTTTCGTGATAAGAATCCTTTATTTTAGTTTCTATATCATATACTGCAAGCCTCAAGATGTATGACATGTTTTGCTAGTATCTCAGACTTGAGGCAGGCATGAGCCTTCATGGCTATGTCTTTTGGCATTTATTTATTTTTGATAGGCGTGTCTCTTGGCATTTATCTGGAGCCTGGCCTAAAAATTTAGGGGAAAAAAAAAGAAAAAAAGAAAAGGAAAAAAAAACCTTGAGGTAGATTGTCAGTGGCTACATGCCATGTTGGAGTTTCATGGTGTTGTTACCTTTTATTTTGGATTTATTTTTCTCTGATACTCTGTAAGATTGTTCAGTGCTTTCATAAATGGTTAATACATTTCTTGGTAACATGTCCAATCCTTATCTGTGCCTTATCATATATTTTTGAAAACCGAGTATGCATTATTTTCATAGTGAATAGATTTTTCTGCATTCTGCCTCATCATATGTGGTCATCTCATTGTCTTTTTGGAAATTTAGAGTATGATTCTGATGATAATCCACTGGAAGAAACAATAAAACCTATGGTGGATGGAGGGACTGAAGGCTTCAAGGGTCATGCCAGGGTTATCATTCCAGGGGTCACTCCATGCTTTGAGTGTACCATCTGGCTTTTTCCTCCTCAAGTGAAGTTTCCTTTATGCACTCTTGCAGAAACCCCTAGAACTGCTGCTCATTGTATTGAATATGCCCACTTAATCAAGTGGGATGAGGTAAGGCATGAGTCATAATTCCAGGCTATACGTATCCCACGGTGTTCTTTTGAATAATTCCTCTACCATCTTATTTCATGTTTTCTTTATTAGGTTCATGGTGGAAAGGCATTTGATCCAGATGATCCTGAACATATGAAATGGGTCTACTCTGAGGTTGACAAACTGCCTATGTTTGCTTTCATTTTTTTTTCTTTGTTTGTTTGTCGTTTTTTTCTTTCTTCTTCTTTTTTCCTTTTCATATTTGTATTTATTTTTGTTTGTATATGTTGTTTCCTCTTATCCCATTGATATGATATAGGCAGTCAAGAGAGCAGAGCTCTTCGGCATTCCAGGAGTCACATACTCTTTGACTCAGGTAATGTAATATATCCATATTTCTAAAGCTAGATTTTTCCTCTTTCTGCTTAACCATTGTGTGGGTTAGCTTCTGGTGTCTTTTTCCTTACAAATTTTATAGATACATCATGCTATGTTTGGTGTGGTTGATATAATATGAGATAAGATGAAAGATGGGACAGCATATCCTATCCTATAGGATAAGCTATCCCACCTCTTATCCTATCTCACATTTGATTAAGAATGGAATAAGATATCCACTCTCTTTTCTCTATCATATCCATGGAAGAGAATGAAATTTATGCATATCACCATAAAATCATAAATGCTTCTCTTTTTTATTCGTGTTTTCCAGTTTTTTGTTTCAACAAAGACTGCTTTATGAAACAAAAAACAAAAAACAAATCTTTGGTTTGAAAATGTTATATTATTTATTTATATAACTTTGAATATTTTAATTGTTAATATTATAGTAAAGAATAAAAATTAGTTATTAAAAGATGAATTGTGGAGCTATTCAAATAATGCTAAATATGAGTAAGTTTCGTATACATATACATATTGTTAAGGTTTAGTCTCCTAATCCATTTATGATTCTTTTCTTTCTCTCTTTAGTCTTCTAATTAGACTCTAACTCTGTTTCCTTTTTTGCCCAAACACTAGAGTATAAATATGTATGTTACCTCATTTGTAAATCAATAAGAATCAGAGTATTCCTTTTCTCTTAACATTGGTGGTATCAGAGTCATAAAAGAGTTTGAGAATACTAGGGTTAGGGTTTCGCCGTGTGGTCAATTCGAATAGCCCATCCAATGGCCAGGTGTCACCTCACGGGTGCGGCTCTAGGTCGATCACGAAGCCTCCACCGGAAGCCCGCAGTGATCGTCGGAACACCTTACCATCGGCAACTTTTTCCGGTGACCTCCATTCCGGTCGAAGAGCACACCAACAGGAGCGTCTCTCTCTGATCTACACTCCGGTGGAAGCTTTGCCGGAAAACACCTCTCCACACGCCAATCTTTAGTTTAGTATTTAAATTCCACGTCAGCGCGTGGCGCGGCGAGATCTTGTTGGCCACGTGCCTCCTCCCGGCCAATGTCATCTACTTGGCAAGCCGAGTCTCTTCTTTCCCTCCGCGCGCCCATGCATCGTCGAAAAAAAGCCCTCATTTTCCACTTTTTTCTCTCTAGTATTTGTTTTTGATACATGCTTTGAATCTCCTTTCTTTTGTGTTTTACGAAAAGCTCACATGACACTTTTAGGACCTTGAGAGTTGTTTCTGTTGATTCTGTCGACCTTCTGTTGATTTCTTATCTTCATGGCTGAAAAAGATGTCTCTATGGCTGGAAAAGGTCAGACTTTTATTTTTTTGTATCTAGAACTCCTATGATTACCTTTGATAAACTCACGGGGAGCTAAAATTGTTATTCATGGGCGGATTCGGTGGACCTTTGGTTTATTGGTAATAGTTGTGATGATCATCTTACTACTGCCGACACAAATATCCCTGAAGATCAATGTGCTCAATGGCGAAAAACCGATGCTCTACTATGCAATATTCTTCAGCAATCTATTGATGCCAAAACTCTATATAATATTGGGGCCTATAAAACTTGCTATACTCTCTGGAATCAGGTGAAGAAACTGTACACTAATGATATTCAGCGTCTCCACTGAGTAATATCCTCCATTGCTAATTTAAACGGCTTGAGCTATGGATATATCACATGGTGGACGAATGTTTGCCTTTAAGGATGAACTTGCATCTATCTTGCCGAAATCTACTAATGCTGATACTTCACAGTCAAAGATGGATCGAGTTTTTATGATCGTTCTTTTGCTTAAACTTGGGCTAGATTTTGAGAACATTCGAACGAGGATACTCATTGGAAGCGATTATTCCCGAGCTTTGATGAGGCTCTTGCTTTCGGTTGCCATGCATACCTCCCTTTGCCACTGGAAATCCATGCGCTTTGAGATTACATGGGAACACTTCTATGATGGTTTCTGGTCTCATTCTCGGCGATTCGAGTGGATGTGTTATGCAGAAATTAGGACAACATCCTCCCCTTTGCACCTGCGTAACGAGGCTTGGACACACTCGTGATCGATGCTATCAGTTACATGGTCGACCTCCCCGTACTGCTCATTTGGCTCAGTCTTTTGATCATTAGCGAGTTCAAGTTTTGTCTTAGAGAGCTCATCCACACCTCAGAGTGTCATTCTTACGCTCGATG
Organism: Tetrastigma voinierianum; assembly: GCA_016808115.1. NCBI lineage: Eukaryota > Viridiplantae > Streptophyta > Magnoliopsida > Vitales > Vitaceae > Tetrastigma > Tetrastigma voinierianum. The sequence continues at coordinate 205,095 of JAEQBH010001129.1, forward strand.
AATATGAGGAGTACCTTCGTCTCACTCAAGCAACCAAATCTTCATCCGTTATACATTGCCCAATTGGTAATGTCACCTTGCCCATTCATGTGCATACGAGATCCTCCTCTTGGATCCTCGATCATATCTCGATAATAAGACTTTTTTCTTCTTTACCCTTTAGGTCTCCTCTACCCACTATTGCAGCTTAGTTAATGGTTCTCAAGCATAGCTAAAGGCATCGACTCGACTTGTCCCCTCCTTTCCTTGCCCACTACCTCTTGTACTTTATGTTCACGATTTTTCATTTGTCTTATTTCCATTAGTAAGTTGACTTGTGAAGCCTTCATTGTATATACTTTTCTCCTGGCTTCTGTAACCTTGTAGGACGAAGTGCGAGAAAAGGCGATTGACGTAGAACATGGAGTCGCAAGGCCTCTTTCACCTTAGCTCGCCTCTTTGTTCCACTGCTTGCACTTCCACGAAAGCTCCTCTCCTCCTCCACAATCGTCTCGATCATCCAAGCCTCTCCAAGTTTCGGAAGTCGGTTCCTCATTTTACTAGTTTATCTTCGCTTGACTGTGAGTCATGTTAGCTTGGGAAACATACTCGTGTTTCGTTCCCAAAGCGCTTAGATCCTCTGACAAAGTCTCCTTTTGAGCTTGTTCACACTGGTGTTTGGGGTCCTTCTAGTCTGTATCTACTTTAGGATTTCGTTACTTTGTTACTTTTATATACGATTATTCTCGATGTACTTGGTTATTTTTAATGAAAACTCGAGTTGAGTTATTTTCTATATTTCAAAAATTTCATGCTGAAATTCGCACTCAATTTAATACTTCTATTTGTATTTTAAGATGTGATAATGCAAATGAATATTTCTCTATGCCATTCTCTTCATTTATGTCTTCTCATGGGATTCTTCACCAATCATCTTGTGCTTACATTCCTCAATAGAATGAAGTGGTTGAGCGTAAACATCATTCAGTTGAGGCAGCTCGCCTCCTCCTTCATCATAAGGTTCTAGCGTTTTTGGGGGATGCTATCTTATCGCATGTTACTTGATTAGCAGGTATGTCATTCTCATTTTACATGATTAGATCTCTCATTTGGTCTTACTACCTATTCAACCTCTGCCTCACCGTGTTTGGTTGTGTTTGTTTTGTTCGTATTCTCGGCTCTGGCGAAATATTTCTCGATCAGCGTAAGTGTGTCTTGAGTTGTTCTTGCCTTGAGGGTTATTGTTGTTATTCTCCAGGCGTGTCGCTACTTCATTTCTAATGATGTTTACTTCTTTGAGGAATTCTCTTCTTCTCCTCTGCGGTCGTCCTCCTGTGTCGGATGTCTTATCAATTCCTCTTGTCTTACCATCTCCAGATTTTCCTTCTCCACCTACGGATGCTGTTGTGACTCGACCACTTTAGTTTTATACTCGTCATCCTCGTCCTCCTACAGGGCCTCTTGTTGAATCATCTTCTATGCCACCGTCATCTCACTCGGAGTTCCTGACCATCGGCGATTTACCTGTTGCCGTCGGAAGAATTTTCGCTACTTCTAACCCACAGTGTTTATAATTTTCGGCTTTCATTGTTTATCTTTACCCTACTCTGCCTTTGTCTCCACCTTGTCTTCTGTCTCTACCCCTAACAGCACTAATGAGGCTCTTTTCTCCTTAGGAGTGTGACAGTAATGAGGCGAGAAACATATGCTCTTTACTCCAATGGCACATGGGAGCTTGTCGCTTTTCCTCTTGGCAAGTCTCCTGTTGTTATCATTGGGTCTATATAGTGAAGGTGGGACCTGATGGCCAAGTTGATTGACTTAAGGCCGTTGGTTGCTAAGGGGTACACTCAACAATATTAACCGGACTGACCCTTGATACTTTTTTCTCCAGTGGCTAAGATTGCCCCTGTTCGCTTGCTTTTGTCTATGGTTGCTATTCGCTCATGACCCCTTTTTCACTTGGATATCGAATGTAACGCCGTGGCGATCTCGAGGGTTAATATGGAGTGGCCATGCGTTCTGTTCTTCCGAAGTGCGGTTTGGTATGCAAGCTCACGGCGTTCCTTATATGATGCAGCTTGATGCTCACCGATCTGGTTTGCGGTTGTTTAGTGGTTCAAGAGTTTGGCATGATTCAAAGCACAATAGATCATTCTGTCTTTTATCATCATACCTCTACTAGACAGTGTATTTACTTGATTGTTTATGTAGATGACATTGTCATTATAGGCAGTGTGACCAGGATGGTATTCAGAAACTCAAACAACACCTCTTCAGCCATTTTCAGACAAAAGACTTGGGGAAACTCAAGTATTTTCTAGGCATTGAGGTAGCTCATTCTAATTCCGAAGTGGTTATTTCTTAGAGGAAATATACCTTAGATATATTGGCAGACACAAGTATGTTGGATTGTAAGCTTGTAGACGAAACACATGGATCCGTGTCAAACTTGTACCAAGTCGAGGAGGCGTAGTTAAGTAAACTATCTCACTATCACTTTCGGCACGATATTTCTTTCACGTGAGCGTGGTTAATTCGGTTCTTCTGATCACCTTGTGGCGGCCATTGGGATCTTTTGTAGTTTGTATTCTGGTTCATGTCAAAGGAACACTAGGTCAAGGGGTGTTGTATGAGAACATAGGTCATACTCAGATTGTTGGCTACAGTGATGCAGATTGGGCAGGCTCACCCACAGATAAACGTTCTATTTCAGGGTATTGTGTGTTCATCAAAGGTAACTTGATATCTTGAAAGAGTAAGAAACAAGATGTAGTAACCAGTCTAGTCTTTGAAGTCGAGTATGACTATGTATCGCAACATGTGAACTCATATATTGAAACATCTCTTCAGGCGAAGAAGAAGATTTGAGAAGGATGAACAAATGAAGCTTATATGTGATAATCAAGCCGTCTTGCATATTTCATCTAACCCAGTTTTCCATGAGAGGACCAAGCACATCGAAGTAGATTGCCACTTTATCAAAGAGAAGATTGCATCGGGATGCATGACTACTAGTTTTGTCAACTCTAATGACCAACTAAGCAGATATCTTGCTAAGTCTCTTAGAGGTTCTTGGATAAAGTGTATACTTGTTTAAGCTTGATGCTTTTGACTGTATATCGCCTTAAGGGATTGTTAATCCATTTAGGATTCTTTTACTTCTCTTTAGTCTCTAATTAGACTCAACTATGTTTCCTTTTGCCACTATTTGGAGTATAAATGTATGTTGCCTCATTTGTGAGTGTGAGGAATCAGAGTATTCATTTTCTCTTAATACATACATACATACAACATATATATTTAATATCAAACATCATGAATCAATTTAATTTTTATTTAAGTCATTGAGATGAGATTTCTTTATTATTTTTTATAGGTAATATTGAGATGTATGTTTTCAGTTCCATCTCTTATTCCTTTAAAAAGCCAAACAGTAGCATGGTATAACATATGCTATTAGATATAATATCCTAGGATATTGTAAACTGAGTATATCTGTCATATTCTATCATATTTAGCTTACCAGCCATAGCTTTAAGAATTGTAATATACACCTAAGTTTTTTAATATTGTCAATTACTGCTCTTCTGTCCTGGAAGCTCAAGGTATGAGATTTTTTCCTTAATAGGATATATATATATATATATTATTTCACAGAAATTATCAACGTAATTTGGTCTTCCAGTTTGTTATTTCTTTGATTATAGATACTTGAGGTGTTGGCGAAACATATATGTATGAGTGGCATAATTTTTCTAATTATGCAGATTTAAATTCACACTTATGCGATAACACAAGTGGGTATTTCTTTGTTATTTACAGGGTGTGGTGAAAAATATTATACCAGCTATTGCATCCACAAATGCAATTATTTCAGCATCATGTGCACTGGAAACCTTGAAGATTGCATCAGGATGCAGCAAAACTTTATCAAATTATCAAACGTGCGCTGTACTTCCTCTTCAAATTTTAATTAGTAAACCAAGCCCTGTCCTTGTTGTATGGATCATTTTATTAGAACTAAATGATAGCAATAATTTAAGATTGCATTCAAAAGTGTTCTGAATGATGAAGTTATTATTAAAATAGGCTTTGACATCTTAAACTGAATTCGTGATAGATTTACATAGCTTCATTTTACTCTATCGAAAAGAAATTTCATGGCTTAATTTTTCATTTTTATTACCTCCCAAGTTTTTCCAGTTGTATAAGGCATAAGGTGTCAACAATTATAAAAATTAGATGTGGCCTGGAAAAAGGGTTCTGAATTAAAAAGTTCGATTCCCATTATGATTCTCTGCTGCATGTTTTGGTAATACTAGGTTGAATTTCTGATTCTTATCTGCTTCCTCTGGACCATTATTCTGATTTTGCTTCATAGCAGAAGTTGTGACTCTCCTACTTGATTAATGCCTCACTAAGTCAGGATTTTACAGCTCTTGTATCACTCTTTCTAGTGTTGCTGTTATGATGGTTCTAGAAATTGTCATATCAGCTTTAACAACCTCGGAAACAATGTGTATACTTCTAGACGTGGCATCCCATAACGGAAGGTGTGGAGTCCTTGAGGCTTCTAACCAAAAAATGAAGATTTTTGACTGTGGGAGATCTTACAGCAACCCAGAAATTTTGTGTCTCAAATGGTTTTAACAAGACTCTGAGGCACTTTGTTTTAGAAGAATTTCAGGATTGAAGGTCTATCCATTCTGAAAAATGCTGCGTACATTCAGTCTTGGAGTGTTTGGGAATCAAAATTGTTAAGAAATTCTGAGAGTTCAACTTTGGGAGAAAGGGGTGCAGAAACACAAGATAAGGTGTATGTTAGGAATAGGTTGGCTAGAGTGGTGATCCGCGTAGGTCTAATTTTGGTTTAAGGGTGTTCTGGGTTCTCAAATTTTCATGAAAATTTTAAAAGTTGGAATGTCGAGGTCTGGGCTCAAAGAAAAAGAGGGCGTGGTCAGGTTTTAAAGTTTCAAGATCCAATTATTGTGTGCTTTAGGAGACTAAGAGAGGAAGTTGGGACATGCACTTTTTATTAAGTGTAGAAAGGAAGAGATAGGGTGGGCAGTTCTTCCAGCATATGGGACTTCAGGAGGAGTTGTGATCATATGGGATTCAATAATGTTTGAGTGTACTGAAGGTGATAGGGTCCTTTTCTGTTTCAGTTTAGTTGAAATCTGAAGAAAGGGTTCTTTTGGTTAACTTCAGTGTATGGTCTGAATAAATTAGGATTGGAGGATTTTTTGGATGGAGTTTCAAGATATTTGTCGCTTACCAAAAGTGCTGTGTAGGAGGGGATTAATATGATAAGGAGATCCGATGAGAAACTAGGAGGCACTAGGCTACGTTGAATGAGATACTTTGATGAGCTGATAAGAGATTCTAAAGTTGTTTGATCACCATAGAAATGCTTCTTTTACTTGGTCAAATTTAAGATGTTTCTGTTTGTAAGAAATTGGATAGATTTTTGTTCACATCATAGTGAGATAGTTTCTTCCCTCATTGTATCCAAGAAGCTTTCTGAGATGGACTTGATCTGGCAATTTGTTTGGATACCAATCTTGGGGTCCTTAAGCCTTTCAGATTTGAGAATATGCGATTTACTTCATCCTGAGTTTAGGAATTGTTTTACCACATGGTGGCAAGAGTGTCAAGAGGATGGTTGGGAAGGGCAGAAATTTATGTGGAAATTAAAGTTTGTGAAGTCTAACTTAAAAGAATGGAATAAAACTGTTTTTGGGGATTTGAGGGAAAGGAAGTCTGCCATTATTTTGGACATTAAAAGAATTGATCTTCTAGAACAAGAAGGGAGTCTAAACCAAGAGCTTTCTGCGTTAAGGAGCCTGAGAAGGAAAGAGTTAGGGGATGTACCGATCAAGGAAGAAGTACATTGGAGACAGAGCTCTAGGTTTAAGTGGATCAAGAAGATGCAACTCTAAGTTAACTCATAGAGTGGCAAATGGTAGGAGGAAAAAGAAAATTATCATATCCTTGGTGTCTATAAAGAGGGGGAGATCCTAAGCAATAATGGTACATCTCAGAAGAGATTAAGAATTTCTTTGGGAAGCTTTACTCAAAACTAGGAAGGAGCTCTTGGAGGGTAGAAGGCTTAGTTTGGTCCCCTATTTCTGCATAACGTGGAGATTGGTTGGATAGACCCTTTCTAGAAGAGGTTGTGTGCAACTTTCAAGCTGAGTGAGGATAAAGCAGGTCCTTATGGTTTCGTTGACATTGTATTAAGAGTGTTGGGATGTGATCAAGGGATCTAATGAAGGTTTCAAGAGTTTTGTAGCACCGGGATAATTAATAGAAGTACAAGTGCTACTTTCATTGCTCTTGTGCCAAAGAAGAGTCAGACTCTCAAGATTTTTTATTTTAGACCTATTGGCTTGGTTACAAGTCTTTATAAGATAATAGCTAAGGTCTTATCAGGGAGGTTGCACAAAGCGATCCATGAGACTATTTCTAGCTCTCAAGGGGCTTTTGTTGGAGGGAGACAAATTTTGGATGCAGTTCTAATAGCAAATGTAGTAGGGGATGAGAAGAGGAGATCCGAGGAGGAAGGGATTGTGTTTAAGATTGATTTTGAAAAGGCTTATGATCATGTAGATTGGAGCTTCTTTGACCATGTCCTAGAAAGGAAGAGTTTTAGTCCAAAATGGAGATCTTGGGTGAGAGGTTGTTTGTCCTCTACAAGCTTCGCAATCCTTGTGAATGGGAGCGTTAAGGGTTGGGTTGAAGCATCTAGAGGCTTGAGACAAGGAGACCTTCTTTCTCCCTTTCTTTTCACGTTAGTGGTTGATGTTCTAAGCATAATGATTTTCAGGGTAGAGGAGAGTGGTTTAACTGAGGGCTTTCTAGTTGGACAAAATAGGACTAGAGTGTCTATTTTACAGTTTGCAGATGATAGCATTTTCTTTTCTAAGGCTTCTTTGGAACACTAGCAGAATCTCAAGATTATCCTTCTAGTTTTGAAGCGAGTCTCAAGTACGAAAATAAACTTAGAAGAGTACTATTTTTGGGCATTAATACAAATCAAGGGATGGATAGTAAGAGACAAATTGGTCATTATCTTGTTGGGTTTTACCATTGGGGTGGGAATCCAAACTCGAAAGGCTTCTGGGATCCGGTGGTTGAAAAAGTGGCTCGAAGGTTATTAGATGGATGGAAAAAGGCTTTTTTGTCACTCGGGGGGAGGATTACTCTAATTCAAGCCTATTTGACTCACATTCCCAATCATTTCTTATCTCTTTTAGGGATCCCGAGTTTGATGGCTATAGCGGCTTGAGAAGTTGCAAGAGATTTCCTGCAGTCGAGAGGATAGGGAGGGCAAAGGATCCTTGTTAAAGTGGGAGTGGTGTGCAAATCAAAAGAGCGGAGGTCTAGGTTTTGGAAAGATCACTTTGAGAAGCAGAATTGCACTTATCAGAATGACTATGGAGGTTTCCTAGGGAAAGGGGTGGGCTTTGGCTTGAGGTTATATAGCTAGTATTTATGGGACACATTCAAATGGATGGGATACTTAATATGGTGGTTAGCCTTGGAAAGCTATAGCTCAAGTTTTCCTTTTGTTTTCTCTACATACTCATCTTGTGGCGGGGAATGGTGAGAAAAATAGATTTTGGGAAGATATATGGTTGGGTGAACAACCATTGTGTGTACAATACTCAAATCTTTGTAGTCACTCATATGAGAAATTTGACAATCTCAGTGGTTCTTAGCGTTTCTCCTCCTTCCACTTTGAGCCTAAATTTCCAGCCCAATCTTCCGATCTGAGAAATTGAAAAAGTCTTTATAGGCTTTAATTTCTATTGGTTCTATCTTGACTCTCCTCCTCTTACGATGATTCCAAGAGTTGGTCCTTGTCACCCACAGGTTTGTTTATTGTGAAATCTTTCTATTTAGCTTCGATCGCTTTGTTTCACCCAACTAAATTTGTATGGAGTTCAAAAGTCCCTTCCAAGGTTAAGGCCTTTGCTTGGTGGTGGCTCATAGGAAGGTAAACACCAATGACTTGCTATAGTTGAGACGACCCAATAGATCCCTTAATCCCCAATGATGTTCTTGTTGTAGAGGAGACGGAGAGCCATCTTTTATTCTTGCCCTTTCACTTTTGGTTTGTGCTTCCTTCATTTAGCAAAATTGGTGTGGGTATCTCCAAAGAGTATAGAAGATATGTTCATCATTGCCTTAAAAGGTTTTGGAAATTCCACTAGAGGAAAAACTCTATGGCAAATTGTATGTCTCTTCTTGATTTGGTTCGTTTGACAAGAGAGAAATACAAAAATTTTTGAGAACAAAGAGAGATCTGAGAAGGAAGGTGTGGGATATATTTGCTTTTACTCATCTTTGTGGGCCTCTTGTGCAAAGCTTTTAGAGGGGTTCCTTTTTCAATTTTATAAATTGGGTAGCGGTTTGTAATTCTTCTCTTTAGTTTGCATGGCATTGAAAGGAAATATCTTCCCTCTTTTGTACTTTTTTTCTTTTGATTTATATCTACATTCTTGTTTCTAATAAATAAAAAAAAGTCTTATTCAACCACTTTGTTTTGATTCCATGTTTTCTTTTTCCTGTTTAGCCTACACAAATCCTCGTTGCTCATTTATGGAAGACCATGTTTTGTAAATCATTGGCCATAATCTCTTTTCTCCTTGTATTGACTGAAATTATCTTTGGCCTTCATTTTGTTCTTGTTCGGTCAACTTGAATCATATTATTCCTTGGAATGCATTTTTTTGTCTTTGTTTCATATGAGTAAATCATCTTTGTAAACTTCCCCAAATTTTGTCCTGCTGTTGTGCTCTTCTAGCTTTTGATGGATGGATCCATTAGTTATCTTGGTTTAATATTTATCACTTTTAGTGTAGTCACTCTTCCACTGAGATTCTCTATTTGAGCCATGCACCTTTGTTATGGATTTTCACCTGTTCAATATTTAGTTCTATTAACCATGACTGCCTCATAAGATTTTCCATTTAATTTTGATATTACATGACACTCTAGAATCACTTCTCCACTTCAAATCTATATAGCATGCTTTTTCAATTGGACCCTTAATGATTCAAAGTGTTCATGTATTTGCTAATCCCATGACTCTTGAGAGTTCAGATTCTAAAGCATCTTCTTGATAGATCTTAGACTCCTAACTTATAAATATTGTTCTTGTTATTTGCTTTTAAACATTTGATCTTATTTCCTATATGTTTGGGCATAAGGAAAATGTTGTGGCTGTAAGGAAAAAAAAGAAAGAAAAAAGGAAAGAAGTCATTTCATTATGAGTGTATATAGGTTCAAATTAGTAGTTTCTTCTTTGAAACCACGGCCTTCCCAAACTCAGAGTTCTATCAGTTGCAAGGGTCCCCCCCTCCCATGCGCATGCACGCACACACACACATATGCATGCACGCATGTGACTCAAGCACTGAATTTGAAACTTTGCTCCTTTTTTAATTTCTTCCCTCTTTTCCAACTTTCTGGTGCTGGTGGTATATGTTCTTTTGATAGTTTTTTGTGTCTCCCATGATGGATTATAGTGGCATTAACATGGGCATTTCTTTGTCCTGCTTTCATTTCATTATCATCAACTGATATGAACTATTAATGATCATCAACATGAGCCTGTTGCTCATAAAATGGACATGTATTTTTAATTTACTCTTTGATAATTTTACTGGTGATGGGAGTTATTCTTATTATGCATTTTTTAAGTTTAGAATTGAATACTGAAAATCAAATATTGTGATAGGTTCCTCTTGAATGTGTTCATTATTCTGTTTGGATGAAACATTTTATTTGAATCTTTTGTAGGTACAATGGGCATGAAGGTCTCCACATTAAAGTAACTGAGTTCGTGAAGACACAGACTGTCTTATATGTGGTCAGGTGTTCTCATTGAGTTAGAATATTGAATTGCTACAAAAAGGTAAATTTACTCTTAAAGGCTGTTTTATTTCAGGTCATGATGGACACAATTATGTAGTTTTTATTTCTGACCAGAAGAGCTCACTTTTGTATGATGCACACATGTAGAAATGCACAAATGCTCTCATAATTTGATCGTTTTTGGCTGCTAATGTTGAGTAAAATAACTTATCAAATAAAAATGTTGAGTAAAAATGAAAAATAAATTAGTAAATACTTGCATTTATTAATCCTAGTTTTACACTCTTAGAACTTATCTGAATCTACCTTATGTTTAAAGCTTCGTGTATGTACTTGATGCTTTATTCCCTATTTTCCCTTCAATACTAGACCCAATTAATTTTTGGCTGCATGGAAAATCAGTTGGGGAGCTTCAGATTTTATTATTTGCAACCCACCTCACCTGCTGACAAGCATTTTTAATAAAATTTTCTAATTCACTAAAATAAGGATCTGGTTGTCGTCTGAATCATGTATCTAATTCTCCTTTATGTATCAAAAGAAAAATATCTAATTCTCCTTTATTTCTAGTTGGCACTCGCTTCCCTAGGCAGATCTTTGGCTTACACACCTACCGATAAATTGATGGGCACCTCATACTAACCTGATAATCCTTGTCCTGATGGCTTTCTACTGAAACAAATAGACTATTTATGTGGGTAAAGCCTGACTTTGATGCATCTTCTCTGCTCATTTGTGTTACTCTTTGTTTCAATATCCTCTTGAATTCAACAGTTTATGGATCAACTCCAAGAGCACTGAAGCTGTAACAAAGCCAAGTGTTAAACACCGAGAGAAGAATCTGTACATACAGGCACCTCCAGTATTAGAAGAGTTGACCCGATCAAACCTAAATCTACCTCTCTTTGATTTAATGGGTAAAATCCGGAAGGATATTGTACATGTGACGGGTACAACCACCAAGAATGACAAGAAAACTTCATGTCTGAGGAAACTACGAGTTGTTTTCAAGGGAATTGACGGGGCTACAGATATGGACACAGCTGGCGGTGCATAGATTTATTTATTTTTCTTTGTTTTCCCCATTTCCTACTGTTGATTTCTATTTTGAAAATGGACCCAGAGCTGCTTCTGAAGTTGCAGAGATAGATGTTCCTTTTCTTGCTCTGTTCCATGGGAGTACATTACCTGATTGAAGGGCAGAAATGAATGAAGTGGGTCTGGGGTGCCTTATTACTTTGTTGACATTTTTCCAAAGACAAAAGTCCTTGAAATATTATAGTACACTTTGAGCTGTGCTCTTGTATTATCACAAAGATGATAATTCTAGAAGGCAAGTGTTGTAAGTTTCATGTTACTTAAATGCAAAAGATGGGTTCTTACAAATGGAAAGATGAAGAAGCTTCCTAATGTGCATTATTATTACTTCATATAAATATATATACATTCATGTTCTTCTCTTTGGATTTTACTCACTCAGAGTTGCAGTGCCCATATTGGTTGGACCCGTACTTTTGCTGTCCGTGCTCGATTAAACTTGCAGGCACAGAACAATGGCTAACTCTTGTATAGGTTAACAGATGGGAGCAAGGAGATCTGCTTACATTACACAAGAATCTCCTACTTATGTCTGCTACTACCCCAAGATTTCCCCATTTTTAACTTCGACATGAATGGAATCAAAAGTCGGTGGATTCCCCCTTCTCCTCTCCCTCTCTTGCCATCCAGGGGTGGGATCTGAAATATGAACAAGGAGGGCAAGCCACAAGGCGCTAAGTACATGTTAACAGAATGAAGAAGGAACATTAAGATCTTAATTCCAATATTTATCTCTGGCTTTTATAGGGGAAAAGCAAAGGGGTATGTAATAAAATGTCTGATTCCTTGAGCATTGCTGAATTTCTTATGGAACTAACCATGAATCTAAAGATGGAGATAAAATCCTTAAATGAGGAACCTTCATCATCAACACAAGTCATGATCTCTTTTGAACTTTGCCTCTCCCTCCTGCTATGAGACAGCTTGCCCTGGCCTCTCCCCTCTCCCACATCCCACACCCACAAAATCAACCATGCTCGCCTGTCCACATATATTACCTTCAACATAAAATAAAATAAAATAAATAAATAAATGAAAAGAAACAATATATGGCTATCCCAATGTTGCTTTAGAAAAGAATGTCTATGACTATCCAAATGCTACTTTAGTAAATATTTGAGGTTGTTGGGTTGGGTGTAATAATCCTAGCGGTTTTTCTCACAATCTGTCTAAACTGAACGAGTAAACTGACATCTCCGCTCCAAGAAGGAAGGAAAATAAATAAATAAATAAGTTGATAAAATAGATGACATTGATTTAATAGGGGGCATAAAGAAAAGAATTGGAGATCAACATCCATGCACCATAATGGTATGCAAATGGGTGGGACCCTTAGCCAGCCAGCTAACCGTGTGGACCACATGATACCCATAATTCACTAGTTTGCTTTATATAGTCAAGCAAGGCACGTACAGCTGAGCTAGAAAGTGTAAAGAACAAGTCAAGCTCATTGATGAAAAATTGAAAGAAATATCAAATATGTTCACTTCTACTTCACCATCCCCTCAAATGCCATTTCATGAGTTTATTATGAACTGGACCCCACCCCCCACCCCCACATCACATTACTATCCATCTTTTTTTATTGAACTACTAACCCTCTTAGGCACCATCACAGGTTTTAGTTTAATGACTCCATATGACCCTTCACTTCATACTGTCCCCCTATATGTCGTATAGACTGTAAAGATACATCTTTATCTGCAGGGTACTATATAATTTACTTCCAGAACAGGGTCAGGTCAGATGGGTGAAAATATTGGGTCAAAATGGAGGGACAGGGAAGTAGATGTGTTTGAGTAAGAACCATACCTTGTTCCCTTGAGTGGATGGGAAGTGTGTGAGTGAGAAAGAAGGGGGCAGATTCACAACCCAAGTGTGATAAAAGATTAAGTCTATCTTGGATGAGATATCTGGGTGTGGGTTGTTGCCGGCTGCTCCTCATCCTTTTCTTGGCTATGGATAATATCATAATACACTTCATGATTCTTGTGGGGTTAGACTTGAACAGATTGGCCAGCACCACCATGACCCACAACCACATCTTCACCACCCTTATACTCTCTCTCTCTGTGAACTCTCAAGTTTCTCAACTCACCCCTTACCCCCTCCCTTCCCTTTCCGTTCTCTATTTATAATAAACCATCCCCACTCAACTGAAGAAAAAGAAAGAAAGAAAGAGAAGAGAGTTTCAATGGCGAATCTTAGTGTTGAGTTCTTCTCTCTTTCATTCATTGTGTTTTGTGCCACCACTCCAATTCAACAAGTCTGTCTATGGAGGAGTGTATGGAGATTAAGATAGAAGATGATTTGTTCTTTCAAGACTTGAGCAAGCAAATTCTCTTCTAATGTGGATGATGATGAAATTTATTAGTTGCTCAATGCCTTCTGTTTCCTCCAGTTCACTCTTCTTATCCTTGCTAGTTCTGCTGCTCTGTTCAGCACTTGAGTATGAGAATTAAACTCTGTTTGATTTTAGTTTCAGGCAACCTCCCAGAGTGATCCACCCATCCACACAATACCCAATCTTGTATGATCAAAATTGCAGAAGAGAGAGCAAAGGCACAGGAGTTTTCATTCCAAGATCATCCCAGCCAGGAAGAACAGGCAGGGGAGATTCAACTCATCCAACACCAAATCTCAAAGGCAGCCTGATAGCACAAGAGGGGTTTCTCATCTACCCTACAATAATTCTTTTAACCCCAAAAAATGCTAAGCAGAAGCAGCAGCAGCAGCAGCAACATATTGGTTAATTAGTGGTGAATTGTATAATTTGAATAATGATTCTACTAATTACTTTGCCATTGTGTTTAGGCAAAGCCCCTTCTTCTTATTTCCCCTCCCCCCTTTTAATTTATCTCTATGGGTGGCCCATGTATATTAAATCTGTATTACTCTACTGTTAATCTCTGGCTTTGGGGAGGTTTCACCAAAGGTCATACCTCTCTAGATATTGAAATGTATGGTGGGTATTGAGGTTGATGATGTAGGATAAGCTTTGTGTTCATTTAATGCCATAACTTAAATTATTTTATTTTTATCTTATTCACTTCAGGCAGTTTCCCCTACCCCTTCCTTATTCTCTTCATTTGTCTTCTCTTCTTTTAAGGCATGGAGAAGAAACATAATGAGTTATCAGACAAGACACATTCCATTGGTGGTGGTGGCCCTTCTCACACATGTGCAGAAAAGCAAATAAATGAGTGTTTATTTTTCTTTTCACTAATTCCCCATATTAAAGAACTTGAGAGTATCAGTTTTTTTGGTGTGGTGTCCCATTTATTATTATATTATAATATCAGATTGATAAGCCTTATAAGAAGAAGTACACAAAAGAATGATGCATGCCAGTAGCTATCCACTTTATTATTCATATATAATATTGTGGGCACATAGGCCATTAGGTGGAGGTGGAGACACTTGATAGCCTTGAGCTGTTCCTTCCCCCTCAAGAAAAAAATGTTCACTTGGAATAAAGAGGTACAGAAATACTAAAGTGGCAGATTTGGGTAACTATCTTCCAAGTTGCAATCCACCCCCTAGAGAGAGAGAGAGAATGGGGGAAAAGATATGGAAAGGATGCTTATGTTGATTGTTTGATTCTATCAGGGGGCTGTTGGCAAGCTGTATGTATGATTAGTTGTTTGAAGTTTGAGACTTCTCTTTCATCAAGAAATAAATACCCAATCAGTTATTCCCTTTTCTTCTTGAGCCTCTATGTTCTGGATTTCCTAAGTTTTATACTAAAATATTTTATTTGAAAATTTTTTTTTTTAATTAGTTTGAAAATCAAAATAAAGGCGATTTAATACCGTTGGCCAGGCAGCGGTGATTGGTTATCGAATATTCAAGTAAAATAACAAGTAATTTAAAAATTTTAGGCAATTATGCTGTGGTAGACGATGTGTTGTGATTAATTGTCGTTATCATCTTGATGACGTTTGAGCGTTTAGTCGATTCTTATTATCGTGAACGGCGGCGTTTAACCAGTGCTACGAATTTAATGCATGTAACCAAATAATCTGCATTATTTTGAAATATTGTTTTGATTTTAGTATTTAATAAAAAAATTCAAATAAATTATTTCGGCCTAAAACTCGGATTCACTTGGGTGGGTTTGGTGAAGAGCCACGTCTTGCTCTGGCTCTTGATGCTTGTCCAGGCATTTGGTTTGGAGTTTTCTTTTCTTTTCTTTTTTAACACCAATTGGAATCAGGGAATCACCATCCATTTTGGCTTTTTGGCAGAGCTTTTTCAAATTAATCCTTGACAACTCATGATCATTGAGAATTTTTCTTGTAACCCTTGAGAACTGAATCTTCCATATGTTCTTTATGAAGATATAAATTGAAATTTTTTATGGGTAAGTTGGTCAAAAGCATCAGCATTGGTTCCATGTTTCTTCAGCTTCACATATTCTGGTTTTTAACCCATATTTTTCTAGCTGTCATGAGGATCCAATGCCTGGGTTCAATCAATATATGCATTATTCTGAGAAGAAAACCCAAATGAAAACCTAGAAGAAATTATTATTAATCAAATAATTTATTTGTTTTATTAAACTGATGAGATCATCAGCCACTATTTTCTATCAAATCAAACCTTGGATCCTAATCAGTAGATCCAAATGAGTCCAATACTCTTAGATCCAAATAATGATCCTCACAAAATAGTCAAAACTCAATTATTTTACCGTCAAAAGTCTGGGACTTGCAAACAAATTAAAATAATAGTCAATCCCGTCTCAAAAGTCCTAATATCATAAAAAAAAGTTAAGATAAAAAAGGAAAGGAAAGCAAAAGGCTAAAGATATGGTGATGGGAATATTTGCCTAGATTTCTTAGAATAAAGATAGGGGGTTTTATTAATGTAGTTTGAAATCTGAGACTATCCCTTGTGGATGTACCAAACTCCAATCAGAGAGTGAATTATTTAGGAAGAAAATGAAGGGAAAAAAGGATAAGAAGTTGTGGGTTCCAACTCTGTTGTTCTCAATAGTTCAAACACCCACTTACTGAGAAATTGCTTCAAAAAGATAGAACCAGTAGGGCTACTTAGACTGAAAATAATGAAAATGATTCAGAGTTTGAACTCACTCTCCCCTCAGATCCCACATCATTATACAGCCTGTATCCCTTCACCATCAGCCTGTCAACATCACCACCTCCTCCATCTTCAATTATCTCTCATCTCATGCTCATGAGTCATCCTTTACAAATTAGCTTATGCAAAGGTTACTGGATCTTCTTGTCTAGGTTGTGCTTGGATCCCCTCCTTTCAGCAACAATCTTCCTTTTTCAAGACTGAAATCCACACTTTTTTTTTAAGGGGGCTTAATTTTAATGTATGGGTTTTATTTGAAATTGTTAATATAACATGTTGTGAGAATGCCTTGAGTTATAATGAATTATATGATTTGCCATTTGGTTTTTTCTTGGGAAAAAGAAAACGTTTTCAAATATTATTTTCCTTGCTATGATTTCAAAATAATTCAAATGGTGTGATGATTGATGGTTTGAGATCTTAGCTCCAAAAAAAATAATGGGTGATTTGATTAAAATAACTTTCTGAAAATTAAATTCTCTCCAATAATTTTTTATTTTATTTGGATAAAAATACTCTTGTTGTTTTATTGTAAAAATAATTTTTTTTTTACGTTTATTTACTTTGTATTAATTTGTTCCTCTCAAATTCATATTTGAACATTGAACCTCTCCTATGTTTGTATTGGTTTTTAATCATTTGAGTTAGTTAACTGCAGTTAATAATATATAAACACTTAAATTAGTTTGATGAAGGCCTTGCCACAATATATTGTTTTTAACAGTGATAATTAAATTAACAAACGTGATTAACATTTGATCTTGAATGTATAAATAATATATTAAAGACATATGAACTATAATAAATCAATAAAGTTCTTTGTAAATCTAATAAGAAGGTTATTAAATTTTAGTTTAGCGTTTTTATAACAGATATTTTTCTTAGCGTTATTCTTGTTCTGAACTTTGTTAATGTTAATGATGATTTCTCCAGCTGGGATCATTAGTGGTTCATTGATGAACATTTAAATAAGCTTTGAATATGAGATCAAATATAGTGTTGTTGTTGGGTTTGATTAAACGTTGTTAATTCAATACCTCAGGATGGCGGGTGTGGTTTGTAATTTTACAAAATTTATATTTATATTTTTAATAGATAGAAAACAAAAATAACAAGCTTTATTTTTTTTTTCAAATTATAAAAATTTAAAATTTTAAAAATAGATTATTAAACTTTTATGATAAACCTGAAAATTGGAAGAAAAAAAAATTGCCTTGATTAAGATTTATTTATTTTTATCTATGAATTAGTTGGTAACAACTTTAAAGAATCAATACTCCGTTTATAACAAAAAATTTAAGATTAAGAAAATAAAATTTTAAAATTCTTAAAGTTTGTCTGATAAGATAATTTAAAAATTATAACATAGTAAGCTTTTTTTATTTTAAAATTTTTATGAAAAAAATATTAAAATAAACTAAAAAAATTTAAGAAAACGGTTTTTTTTTTTTTTTTGTATTTTATCACTAAAAAACATAGAATGAAATAAACTTTATATTCCAAAATTTAAAAATCATAAGTTAAATATAACATAATTTCGAACACGGTGTAAGAAAATTATATATTTTTAAATCCTAAATAATAAAGGAACCTATCAAGTATCATCTAATAAAAGGAGTTTCTGAGAGAAAAAAAATCAGTAAATTATAAATTTATTTTTTCTTTAATATAAATTTAAATAATTTATAAATATATAAATCTTTTGCTCATTTTAATTTATTTATTTTGACATCTATTCATTTATTTTATATTATAGTAATCTCATATATTTCTCGTACATTTATCTTTATTAGAACTTGAACCTTGATCAGATGTCATCGTACACTCTTAACCACTTGAGCGAGCTTTTATAGACTTTAATTCATTTATTTATTTTCCTTATTTTGGCATTTAACTCGGTGTTTTTTTTTTACCAAATATCACCTTAATTAAACACTTTTTTTACGTTGATTTTAATTCAAATTATTTCTTTACTTACGATTTTTAACTTATGAGTTAAGAGTTTTTTAAAATAATTTTATTAATTCAAATTAGTAATATATTTGATGAAATCTAGAATCAAATTTATTAAACTTTTAAGAGATGACACAATATCGGATTAATAGCATAAAAACAGTTAAAAAGTTTACATATTTGATAATCTTATAATATTTAGAATATACATTATGGTTCTACAATATATTAACGATCGTGATTTAATATTTACATTCATTCGAATACGTTTTTCTTTATCCCAAATACCTTTACTATCATACCAAGACGACACAACTACACGTCGTAAAAAATCAGTGCCAAAATCACCAAAAAAAAAAAAAAGATTTATGTGAAAGAAACATATTATTGAGAAGAAAATTATAAAGAGTCATGAGAATAAAGCTATGTTATGTGTTATCGTTTCTGTGGTCTATTCGGACTCGAATAATGATTAGTTTAAGTATGATATGGCTTAAATGTATCTTTTATATGTGCAGGGATCTGTTTAAGACACCTTACGATGTAACAAAAATAAAAATTATAACGAGAGATATAGATAGACGATTTAAGGTCAAAATGATAAAAATAAATAAATAAATTTATAAAAAAAAAAGCCCTCATTTTTTTATTAAAAGAAAGGACTAGATAAAAAGAGAGATATAAGAAACAACTCGATGGGAGTTGCCAAAATAAGTGTCGAATCTTGTTACAACTGGCAGTGTTTAGCGCATACGAGCAGTGTTTTGCTCGGTGCGAAATGGGGTATCGTTTAATAATTGATGTTTTTATAAAAAAATATAATTAAAAACGCGGTTATATTTTAACGGGTATATTTTAATACTTGATCGTAATTTAACGGATATATTTGTATAGTAACAATTTCATTTGTCACTTGAAATTCAATTCAATTTCAGATTGAAATTCAAATTTGAAAATTTAACGCCAAAATAAAAATTAAAAAAAAGTATAATTAGATCTATAAATATGATAATTTTTACCGTGTTTTTAAGTATGTATCTTACATTACTCTTTATAAATTCAATATCTCATTCTCTTTGACTATTTAGCCTTCGTATTTTAAATTCGTAAAGGTATATGAATCGTTTTCCTAATATTTTAGGAAGATCATCAATATTGAAGAAAATATAATAATGAAGCTTGGATATGTTGTATCTTTGCTGGCTAGAAGGTCGCGAAGTCTGAATAAAGAAGGCATCGTGGATTCGGATTCAGGGCTCCTGAATGGTTAATCATGATAGAGTTGAAGGTCGCGAAAGGCTACTGTCGTGACTATTTCTTTACCTTGTGTATATGAAAGTTTTTCGAGAAAGAGGGTTAGAATGAGTCATCCTCTTTTTCTTCGAATTGTAAATGAGGTTGAACAATACGATCCATCTTCATCCAAAGAACAAATGTCGTTGGAGTTCTCGGTTTGTCATCGTAAAGATACTTGATTTGTAAAGATTCTTGTACGAATCTTGGAGTAGATTATGTGGATGAATCGTAAGAATTGGAGAAAGCGCGATAGGAATGCGAAGTTTTGTGGCTTGTTATTCTGATGTTTGGCGACCATTGCACGAGGTCACCAAACAATATCGATATTCGGCGATTGCTACAAGCGGAACAGCGTGGCTACGACATGTTAAGGAGTTGTATCTGCGTTGGAGGATTGAAAAATTGTCCTCTGGCGTGGCAGGTATATCTTTGGTCATTGTCATGAACCCAGCCAGTCGTTTTAGAAATTTGTGGCGTCTTCGAGATCTTTGGAACATGCATCCGTTATTTGTTCTTTGGTTCATTGAATAACATAAATGTTATAGATAGGTCCCCTGTTTTTACATTATTAGCAATTGGTCATGCACCTCTAGTCAACTATATAATTAATGATCATGAGTATAGAATGAGATATTATCTAGCTTATGGTATTTATCCAAACTGGTCGACATTTGTAAAAACAATTTCGTGTCCACAAGGTTTGAAAAAAGCATTCTTCAAAAAGCGAGAGTCGTGATAAAAGATGAATGGGCATTTGGGGTACTTCAAACCTGGCCTTGTAATTGTGCGTGGACAAGCATGTTTTTGGATGAAACACTTGCGAGATGTGTAAGAAAGCATGCATAATAATGCGTAATATGGTTGTGAGGACGAAGGATATTGAGTAGCAATGAAACTTTTGATGGAAGTGATCACGAAATCCTTTATAAAGTATCACATGCGTATAGGAAATTAGAAGATTTCATGCAAATCATTATTAGATCGAGGCAGTGTTCTCATTCTGTTCTTGATCGAGATCTTATCGACGTTTGTAGAACGGCTTGTAGCGACTAATACTTTACATCATTTGAGTTGAAGTTGTATTTTGATTTAATTTGATTTAATGTTGTATTTTAATTGAATTAAATTCACGTTGTATTTTAATTTCAATTTCAATTTCATGTTGTATTTTCAATTTCAATTTCAATTTCAAGTTATCTTTTCAATTCCAATTGCAACATAATAAATAATAACTACAAATTAAAAAATAATAGCAACATAATAAATAACGACTAAATTAAAACCGCTTTTCATAACTATATCTTCGAGTTATTCCAATATGTTCACGAAAGTGGGTCCATACGGTAATGCTCCGGTTTAAGTGATTTTAAATCTCATTTTGCATTGAATTTCTTGCGCTGTCTTTCTTGATTTAACTGTTTCTGATGTTACTCGATACTCATCTAATGAGCATAAATTTTGTGTGTTCGAAGCTTTGTCGTTAACGCTTCCATTCTTTCATTCAGTGGTGATGATGCAGTGATCTTTCCCGACATCGGTTTGACTCTTTTGTTTTTAAGTTGTTTCTTGAAAGCCTTTCACGCGATGATTACATCGAGGTTGGGAGTTGACGATGGTTCAGTGGCATCCCCTAAATATGGAGTTGAATAACAGGATTCAACATAAGTTGAATAACAAGATTCAACATGAGTTGATTCAGCAGGACTACCAGTTGAATGAGTTTTTGCTCTCTTATTCTTTGGTCAGTTATCCGATCCGTTCCGACTTACGTTTTGATATATTGCAATCTTTCGTATTGAAATGGTTTTCCAATAAACTTAGCAAACATTTCTTTAGCCATCAATCGAAAAACATATGAAATTATTCGGTTAATAGTTAATATCGAATCATCTTAGTGTCACAAATTAAAAGTTTATATCTTACATTATTTTGCTCGATTGTGTCCACTTTATCGAGTCTTTCAATTTGTATGAAAACCGACAAATTTGTTGCATTTTGCGTTTATATCGGTCCGGCGACTTTTAATAGAAGATTGAGAGCGTTCTTCGTGATTGCGTAGTGAAGTTACAAGTGATAACGATATTATTTCTTAGGGAATGCACCGCTTGTTGTTCGTTAAGAGTAATTGCGTATTTAACAAGTGATAAGCGCGCGGTGTGCTTGATTAATTTATCTTCTTCTGAGAAGTTAACATTAAACTGCGATTTTGCCGATCTTGCCAACGGCTTCATTTTGTCATGGCTTAATCTTTGTGAGATTGTACTTTCTGAATAGTATCGTCATATAAATCGGTATCGTTCTTAAGCAAATCGGTTAAAACTGATCGTATTGTAAGTCAATAAAAAAAAATCGATTTAAGAATGAGCAATTTATAAAGTATACAAATAAATCCATCAATTATAAAATTTATAATCAATTTAAAGAATGAACAGTTTATCAATTAAAATTATTAATCGATTTAAAGAATGACGATTTATAAAGTATCTGAATGAATCTATCAATTATAAAATTTATAATCATTTTAAAAGAATCAACAATTTATCAATTTTATTTAAAATCAAAATTTGAATTTGAAAGGTAACCATAGTCTTCTTCCTTCTTTTCTTTTCTTCCTATTCTTCCATTTCACATAACGACTTTCTGCGCCGCTGACAATGAAATTTGCGCAGTCTTCTTACATCTTCCTCCTCATGCTAACTGTTCCTCTTATCCACTTTCTCAGGTGGCTTTTGCTGTGACAACAAGAATTTAGGGTTCGGGATAGGGTTCGAGTGGTGAATTTAGGGTTTTGAAGCGAGGATTAGTGAGATTCGCCACTTTGAATCTACGTATTTTTATAGAAATTGAAATAGAATATAGCTGGATTGAGGCCCAGTTGAGATGAATAGTAACAATCGATAAGGTATTTTAAATGTCTGATTATCTTTTCAGAAGTTCTTAGAATATAATGCGCCAAAGCCACGGATGGCGTTCTGCGCATACGATCATAAAAATCTTACGTTAAAGCCCTAAATTTTTATAATTTAGATCTCGTTTAACGATTATAGAAATGATACCTCGATAACATTTACGATTGGAGTTGATACAGAAAAATAAGAGAGGAACGGCAAAAGTACAAATTACTTAAATAGTTTAATAAGAATTAGATTTTACTTTAAATTTAAGAGTTAAGAAAGAACGTTTTGGACATCCTTTTCCACTAACGAGCCAATGATTCAACAGATGATAGAATCGTTTCCTTTAACGACGATATCTGTCAAAGCTGGCCAGAAAATCGTATCTTCTCAAGTGATTACCCTTTTACGAAACGATATTTTGATAATATCGTTTTATTGAAGTGCATCACCTCACAAGTCACAACTCACACACAGAGAAGCTGTATCAAAGGCGGATCTCCGCCTGGCCCGAATATTCTTCTTCGTCGTCGTCTTCATCCTTAGCCTATTCTTCCTTTTTCTAACCCTAATCCTCAAACCTAGATCCATGAAGATCCCAATCAAGGACCGCCACGTGTTCATCACTGGCGGATCCAGCGGCATCGGCCTTGCCCTCGCCCACCAGGCCGCTTCGGAGGGCGCTCGCGTCTCTATCCTCGCTCGTAATATGGATAAGCTCCTGGAAGCTCGAGAATCTATCACCTCTCACGGTCATGAAGTCGCCGTTTTCTCCGCCGATGTCCGCGACCGCAGCGCCGTCTTCCACTCCATCAAAGAGGCTGGCCCCATCGATGTGTTGATCTGCAATCAAGGAGTGTTTGTGCCGCGAGCTGGAGAAACCCAGGGGTGGATGAAGTTAAGTTCATCATCGATGTGAATCTGTTGAGGACATTTCATTTGATTAAAGCTGCTTTGCCGGGGATGAAGAATCGGAAGAACCGTGGGCCGGCTTCGATCGCCATTATATCGTCGCAGGCCGGTCAATTCTGTACAGCGAACAACTGTGAAGTTCTTTGAGCGATGTGTGAGGTCCCCGAAGGTTCTATAAATTGTCAGGTTGCGTTTACGGTTACCGGGAAATTAAGGAAGAAAGCAAAAGAAAAATGTTAATAATAAATTATTTATATAATTTTTAAACATTTTTTCCACTTTTCTAATAGGATAAAATTAAATAATTTTATAAATATTTTATTTTTTATTTATACTTTTCGAAAAGTGCCGTTGGTAGTTATTATATGAAATGTTTCTCTCTTTTGTAACACTTAAAAGGAAAATTTTGTAGAAGTATTGAAAACACTTTCTAAAATTACTGCAGGCGGGCCAACGCATCCAACGTACTCATCATAGTCTTGAGGAACTTTGTGAGTTCCGGACTACCTCTTCCTATTTTGTATGCTTCAAGAAAGCAAGAAAGCACTTTCAACCTGTTGCCTTTTGCTCTGATCTTTTTGTTCAATCCTGAATTTATAATGGGATGCCTAGAAATTGACTTCTTTGATATTCAAAGCACAGTAGTTTTTGGGTGTTAGATTTCAGTGGTTATTAGGATTCCAGAACAATTCTTTGTCATTGGTTTTTCATTTGAGGTCCATGGATTTCTGCAGGTGGGCATTTATGGTTACACAACACTCGGCTAGCAAGTTTGGCCTCAAGGGACTAACTTAGAAGCTTGTTGCAACAGGAGGTCATCGCAGACAACATTTATGTCTCGCTTATATTCCCTCCAGATACAGAAACTCCTGGGTTGGAGCAAGGTCTTTGAATATTTGATTTCTCTTGTCGAGACATCTATGGCTTTTTGATAGAATGAATGGCCTTAGCACTAGATTGTCTCCTCCTATACCACTGCAATTTACCTTTGCAATTGAATATTGGTCTTATGCATCTAACGCTATTCAAGTGCATTTGCAAATCCTTTTTGTTCAAGCCACAACTCAAATGAACGAAAAGACTTTACTAACTAAACTATTGAGGTTTTGCAATTGGCTATTGTTATGTTCCTGTCATCCACAGAACAATGTCACCCTTTTACTTTCTATTTCAAATTTGAGGGCTTTGTCTCTTGGGCTAGGAGTTTCAGGCCTTGTTTGGTATAACCTTTTATTGTTTTGCAAGATGAAGCCAAAGTAAAAATGAAAAATCTGATTAAAGTTTCGTTAAACATTAAATAGCTTCCTATACAATCCAAAATATAGCTTTAGGAGAAGTAAAGTTTTCTTGACTTTGACATTAAGCTCTTAGTAATGATGATTAAATAGACACTGCTCTAGTGAGGTTAAATAACAGTTTTGACCTTTAGGAATCCAATCATGTCACGACCTTGAACTGTCTTCCCGTTGGTGTTTTCCTATCAAAATACAGCAGGGACCATTTCTTTATGGATTACCCAAAGGCACTCCCAAGAGGACAAACCTATAATCGTTTGTAATGTGGGCATGAGTGTATCTTGTCAAACGTATGTGATATTCCAGCTTTTGTAGAAAGTTTATATCTTCAGAGTTTATGTTGTCACTTGTGTTGTGTGAAGCTCAACCATGTTCCACTAAGCTGCTCCTACTTGTTGCAGAGACCAAGATGAGACCTCAGCTTTCCAGTATTATTGCCGCCTCATCTGGAACAATGAAAGCTGCTGAAGTTGCAAAGAAATCTTTGAATGGGATCAAATCCTGGTAGTTTAATACAACTTTGATGGACTCTTACTGGCCATTGCAACAGCTGGCGTATCCCCTCAAAGATCAGTACTAATGGCTTTGGTTGAGGTGTTTGCTGCTGGTCTAACCCGTGTTATAGGTCTATGTGTTCAATGGGGCTGGCACAGAAGCATAAAGCGGTGGTATGCGCAAAATAATTAGTAAGTTCTCTTTATAAGTGGACCATTTAACAGTACAAAAGATATTTCCTCTTGTTTCATTGGTTTCAGTCACTAGTTTAAGTAATTTCTTTTGTTCAAAACAGTAATATAGGTTTCAGTCCATATTGCATGGTACACATAATCAGTAAAAACTATTTGCTCTATGATTGTGCATATCTTATATCAGTTTGCATTTCTTTTCGAAATCAAGAAATGGCTCCTATTCTCTCTATGTTCAAGTCATAGTAAAATATTTTAGCTGGCCTCATGCCAAAGAAAGTGGTGGTCACTGCATTCTCTTCAAAGAAGTGTTAAAGTTGAATTTATCTCAAAGAGTTTGATGCCTTCATTTTTGCTTTGCTATTTGCTTAGACTCGAACTCGAACACGAACACGCATGATTTGTACATCTAAAACATACCATCAAAGCAATACATGTCATCCTTGTAAAACATTTTTGGATGCTACAGAAGTTTTCTGCTGCATTCCTCAATTATCTGTCCCCTTCCTGTCAAGGGGTTTATCCATATGGAAAAGGAAAAAGTTAAAAAATTATGTTCCATTCATGTTAATCGTTTATGGCATAGTGCTTTATATACCTGCATTTAGTTTGTCCAGGTTAAATTTCTCCCTACTCTTAATAGGAGCATGATGCAGTGTACTAAAATCCTTTGTATTCACTTTTCCTTGCCCCCATCCTAGGGCCAATAATACACCACTTTCTTTTCATATTTTTGTTATCGACACTTTATATTGCTTTCTTGATCTGAAATCTATTATTGCTTGCTGATATCAGGGACCTGGAAATTCTTGATGGAATTGTGGATTCTTGGTCTTGAACGATGCCGCCGCCGGCTGAAATTTTGCTGCACTGTCCTTCCATATTCTTCTTCTTCCTCCTCCCCTGTAACAGTTGTATGTTTAGGGCCTTAGGCTCGGATCTCATTTTGTGTTTCAAAA
Organism: Tetrastigma voinierianum; assembly: GCA_016808115.1. NCBI lineage: Eukaryota > Viridiplantae > Streptophyta > Magnoliopsida > Vitales > Vitaceae > Tetrastigma > Tetrastigma voinierianum. The sequence continues at coordinate 231,155 of JAEQBH010001129.1, forward strand.
TTAATAAGGTTGTCTCAGTTCTTTGAAAATTTGAGGAATTGAAATCATTCTTCTGATGAGAAACTCTTGGCAGTCTAATTGATATTTTGATCCGAAAACTTAGTTGCAAAGCTAGTCATCTCTTTCACCTCCAAAATTTAGTTGAACTTTGTGAGTTCTCAATTACTGGTTTAGGACTGTCTCGTCAAGAAAGCTATTGGTATTATAGATTTAATAATTTGGTTATCAAACTTCCTTAAAGATGTTACTAATATTAACTTTGAAGATTACTGTAGTTTTTTATCCAATCGCTTTGATAAGCTTAGAACAGTGAAGTTTCCCTTCGACAAAATAAATAAATAAATAAAAATAAAATACTGGTTTAGGACCTCCAATTCTTTATATGTGGATATCTAGGTGATTTTAAAATCTTATAATTGAATTTTTTATCTTTTAAAGGTTTTAAAAGAATGTCATGACCTAAAATCACTACCAAAGGAGGTTATAATGGGCAGTTGGCTGGATTGAATTAATCTAGAAAAAAAACCTAATCCAGATTAAATGAAATTAAATCTATAACACAATTAGCCCAAAAAAGAAATAAAGAATGATGATTATGAACGGAAAACAAAAAAAAAACCCTGTTCGTTGGAAGATCTATTTTGCGTTTTGTACTGCATGGTTACACTATGTAAGAACTGTAAATCATTTTCTTATAAACAATATAAGTTCGTAAAGGACAAGCACTCTTATAAACCATCATATAAGATTTTTACTTTTTGATAAAAAGTTTTTCTATATGACAATAACTTGGAAAAGAATATCAAATAAAAGAAAACCCAAAAAACGATTAAATGATATCTTGAGCAAAATTTTCTCATATATTTTTTTGGGTCAAGTAATGAGGTGTCCTGAACGAGGGCATGCGCACATAAAACCTTTTAAGTCATACTCAGCATTCGAATTAATCACCATTTGAGTGAGATGTAAATAATAAGAACGGTAAAAGCTCTACTTAATATATTATTTATATTAAGTAGGCTGACTAGAGCGTTTAGTTAAGATAAGAATATCTGTCATTCCTTTATATGTTCGGTGGTATTTTTCTATTTTAGCTCTATTTTTAATAGTGTTATACTCATCTTAAAAAATGATTGAAAATAAAGTATTATAATTTTATAGCTTATTTTCAGAACATATTCTTAAATGTAAAAAATACATTAAGTTAATAAAATTTCAAATTTCAAGTATATGTTTATTCTATTAATTATCAAATTGTTTCAGAACTCTTTTTACAAAAAAAATTTCCAAACAAAACTTTAATATTTCCACAATGTTATAACTGTAAATTATTATCTAGGCTTTTTTTTTTTACATTATAGGGTTTGTTTATTTTTTTTAATATATATATAGAAAAAATAAAAGTAAAACTAAAGTAATGAGTATAATAACAAAATTTTTAATTAAATTTCTAACTTAATGGCCTTTGAAGCTCGGCTCAAGGGGTGAGTTGGGCATAGGAGTGAACCATGATCAAATCCAAAACATAGTACTATAATGTAATACGCAAAGTGAATAAATATAAAATAAAAAAAATTCAATTAAGATTATTTTGTGTATTTTCATATATTAATATTATTCCTATTAATTTTAAAAGTTGGATAGATGTTCACCGAATCTTTTGAAGATTATATGTCTACTGTTTCTAAATTTTGAAATCAATTATCTCTGGAACATAATTCACCCTTGGAAATTTTCAAACTTTGCGTTGCTCTCTTCAAACAATAGGTTGATGGGCCAGCAAATAGAGGCCCATGCCCATGGTGGCAGTCCAGAACACTAGAACAGTCGCGTAGTTTGTAGTAGGCTAACATTTCACTACATTGTAATTCGTATATAGTAATAGCCTATCTTCATCTGCAAAATGCCCGAAAACAAACCCAGTCACAGTCGAGATCCATGGCGTCTATAATTCTGAAGCGAATCATGTTGATGAAATCAACGGTGGAGAATCTCCGAATTGCCTTCACCGGCATCAAGACATTACGCCTCAGTTTCAGC